>VMKM01003146.1:0-45201 GCA_008360985.2 Macquaria ambigua
CTTAAGCCTACTCTTAAATGAGGAGGCTGTCCACCTCCTGTACACAAACTGGGATCTGGTTCCACAGGAGAGGAGCTTGATAGCTGAAGGCTCTGGCTCCCATTCTACTTTTAGAGACTCTAGGAACCACAAGGAACCCTGCATTCTGGGAGCGCAGTGCTCTAGTGGGGTAATAGGGTACTATGAGCTCTTTAAGATATGATGGTGCCTGACCATTAAGGGCTTTGAAGGTGAGGGGAAGGATTTTAAATTCTATTCTGGATTTTACAGGGAGCCAGTGTAGAGAAGCTAATATTGGAGAAATATGATCTCTTTCCTGGTTCTTGTCAGTAAATGTGCCGCAGCATTCTGGATCAGCTGGAGAGTCTTAAGGGACTTATTGGGGCAGCCTGATAATAGAGAGTTGCAATAATCCAGCCTAGACGTAACAAATGCATGGACTAGTTTTTCTGCATCTGTTTGAGACAGGATGTGCCTGATTTTTGCAATGTTACGTAAATGAAAAAAGGCAGTTCTTGAAGTTTGTTTTATGTGCGAGTTAAAGGACATATACTGATCAAAGACAACTCCAAGATTCCTTACGGTGTCGCTGGAGGCGAGGGCAATGCCATTTAGAGAAACTATATCTTTAGATAATGTGTTTCGAAGGTGTTCGGGGCCAAGTACAATAACTTCGGTTTTGTCTGAGTTTAACATCAGAAAATTGCAGGTCATCCAGGTTTTTATGTCCTTCAGGCATGCTTGAAGTTTAGCTAATTGATTAGTTTCATCTGGCTTGAGCGATAAATATAATTGGGTATCATCTGCATAACAATGAAAATTTATGGAGTGCTTCCTAATAATGTTGCCCAAAGGAAGCATATACAAGGTGAACAGAATTGGTCCAAGCACAGAACCTTGTGGAACTCCGTGATGATGAGGATTCATCGTTAACATGTACAAACTGATATCGATCTGATAAATAGGATTTAAACCAGCTTAGTGCGGTGCCTTTAATGCCAATTAAATGTTTTAGTCTCTGTAATAGAATGTGATGGTCAATGGTATCGAATGCGGCACTAAGATCTAATAAGACAAGTACAGAGACAAGTCCCTTTGTCGAATGTAATTAGAAGGTCATTTGTAACTTTCACCAGTGCTGTCTCTGTGCTATGATGCACTCTAACTCCTGACTGAAAATCCTCAAATAGCTTATTGTTGTGTAGAAAGTCACACAACTGATTGGCGACTGCTTTCTCAAGGATCTTAGAGAGAAAAGGAGGGTTAGATATAGGTCTATAATTTGACAAAACCCTGGATCAAGAGTGGGCTTTTTAAGAAGAGGTTTAATTACAGCTACTTTAAAGGACTGTGGCACATAGCCTTTTAATAAGGACAGATTGATCATATCTAGTAAAGAAGTGCTAACTAAGGGTAAAATTTCTTTAAGCAGCCTAGTTGGGACGGGGTCTAAGAGACACGTTGATGGCTTAGATGAAGAAATCATGGAAGTTAACTGATTAAGGTTGATGGGAGAAAAGCAGTCTAAATGTACATCAGGTTTTACAGTTGTTTCTAAGGTTCCTGTGTTTGAAGATAAGTCAGTACCAACTGAGAGCAAGAGGTGCTGAATTTTGTCTCTAATAGTTAGAATTTTATCATTAAAGAAGCTCATGAAGTCGTTACTACTGAGGTCTATAGGAATACATGGCTCAACAGAGCTGTGACTCTCTGTCAGCCTGGCTACAGTGCTGACCAGAAACCTGGGGTTGTTCTTATTTTCCTCTATTAATGATGAGTAGTAGGCTGCTCTGGCATTACGGAGGGCCTTCCTATAAATTTTAAGACTATCTTGCCAGGCTAAACGTGATTCTTCCAGATTGGTGGACGCCATTTCCTTTCAAGTTTTCGCGATGTTTGTTTTAATTTGCAGGTTTGCGGGTTATACCATGGAGCTAACCTCCTCTGTTTTATTATCTTCTTTTTTAGAGGGGCGATAGAGTCGAGTGTTATTCGTAGTGAGCCTGCAGCACTATCAACAAGATGATCAATTTGGGAGGGACTAAAGTTAGCATAGGAGTCATCTGTTACATTGAGACATGGAACTGAACCAAATGCCGATGGAATCACTTCCTTAAATTTAGCTACAGCACCATCAGATAGACATCTAGTGTAGGAATGTTTGCCTAATGGCGTGTAGTCCAGTAATAGGAATTCAAAAGTTAATAAAAAATGGTCTGATAAAAGAGAATTCTGTGGAAAGACTATTAGATGTTCAATTTCTATGCCATAAAGAAGAACAAGGTCGAGGGTGTGGTTAAAACAGTGAGTGGGTTTATGTACACTCTGACAGAAGCCAATTGAGTCTAATAATGACATAAACGCAGCACTAAGGCTATCATTTTCTATTATTATGTATTATTAAAGTCTGCAGTGTTTAGCAAAATTTCAGCACCCAAAGGTTCATTAATGCATTTGTTTTTGCTTTCATATTTAAAATGTCTTTCCAAATATGAGCTTTCACCTATTTTAACGCTGTCCTCCCCAAAGGAATGGAGTAATGCTTCTTCGAGTTTGCATACATGAATTATACTGTGGTAATTAGAGAGGTGTTTATGGAGACAGAATTATGTGGGAAAAACATCAGATGACTTTTCAGATAAGTATGTCATTTATTTAATCACTTGATTGACTGATCAATTACCCAAAGGGCAAAGTGTTGATTGTGATGTAACAGATTGCAATAGTGGTTTCACAGAAGGCTGCTGAGGAACAAATTGTTTCTCGTCACCAAGTGAACAGGCTTTTTTTGTTGTTGTTGCATTGCTTTGTGTTGCTGCATTTGATCTGTTTTGATTCTGACAGCTGGATTGAATCTGATGACAGCTCGGGGCCTGCGATGCTCTGTGTGTGTCTTCTGTAATTGGTAATGCTTGATTTTCCTGTTTCAGAGGCAGAAAACCAGAGCAGCAATCTGTCTGTACACAGGCAAACAGTCAAACCATCAAGGTTTTTTTAAGATGTAAGAAGCAGAAAGAGGGAATATTGCTGCTGATAGATCAAACCTAAAATCAATGAAGTCAGCGCGAGACAGGATTTCTCTCTTAACACATACACAAGTACACGGGCTAATTAAAGGAAAACCAGAGAGGAAGAGAATCAGACAGGCAGGTATGCCGATGGGATGAAGGAGACTTTAGACTTCATAAAGGAAAGCGAGCAAATTGACCTCCTGAATGAAGGAACTGTTTCATTACATGTCCCCCGGGTGTGCAGGGTAATAAGGTTAAAGCTAGGGGCACACACTACGGGATTAAAAGACACAAAGACACACAGGCAGGATGGAGTGAAGATGGAGATGAAGCCATTGTAGTGCTTTAATAAATGTGTAAAACATCCCCAAACACACCCCACACTGCCTCTAGTTTGAATTCAGCTCAGGAGAGTAGCTGAAATTGAAATAACATGTTGTAGACAAGAATCAGACTCCTTCAACATAAACTAGATTATAAGACTGAAACACAAGTCATTTATTTGTAAATCACATGCAAAGGTTAGCTAATAGGTGCAGGCACTCAAAGTAATCTGTTCCATAAAGGTATGTAGGTGAGTTACAGTATGTTTCTGTTCATTAAAATGTAGTGAATTAGTCAATGGATCCTAACTAGACCTGCTCTGACACAATGTACAAACAAAAAGTCTACAGTTTTAATACACAGTCTTCGTTTTTATTATTTCAGTCAGCTTAAACATCAAAGATGCCTCTGTCAATCATTTGCATAATGGAGGTTGAGAGTGCATTTTGTGTATTAGAACAAAAGGTGAATATGGACAGTTTTCTTTTTTTCATAGTGAATTTTAATAACATCAAACTCCTGAGTGTCTGTTTTTCAAACAAAACCTGATGCTTATTGCTGAATTGTAAGCTGTAGCGTTTAACCCATATGGACTAATAAATATCGATTGGCAAGTTACATGTCAAGTCAAATCTAGTTGAATTCTTGCTTCCATCATATTGGTGGGAGAAAGTGCTGTCCAAGTTGATTAAAAGGCAAATATTAGCCCGATATGTATGTCAACTAATGTATCAACAAACCTATATATTGTTTTCAGCCCTGTACTCTAATAATGATGTTTGTTCAGGCTCAACAGGAAAGTATGTGCATGAAGAGTGGTAACACAATGAATGCTACACCTCTTCACTCCTCTATTTCCCTCATTTTACAAACTTATTCAGTATTCATTATTCTGTTACTCTCACCGCTGTGCACCCGATAAATAAAGGCTCAACTACTAAACTGAAATGGGGAAAGGTGTGCATTACTGCCAGCTGTCGTAAGTGTTGGGTCAGAGGTCACAGAGTCACTGCACATTACTGCTAGAAAATGGCTGGCTGGCCCAAGAGTTTCAGTTGTAGGCTATGCTTTTTTTTTTTAATTGATGTGACAGATCACAATGAACAGAAATAGAGTGGTGATCAGTAATATTCTGCCTCAGGAATGCTACAAGGCTTTGTTACGAATCCCTCTTTGTGTCTAAGCGATACACATGCAAAGTGTTCAATAATGTCTTGCCTAAATAATGAATTTCTGTTCCATGGCCTGGTCACATTACTGTGAGAATTAACAGCATTGTAGAATACAGATAACTACATGTGACACCTATATTTTAAGAGTTGAGGTGGTGAAAAGAAGTGCCCTGAAATGACATATGTTTAGCCTTCTAGCGGCCGTAATAATTATGATGGGAGCAAAGCAGGAAGTCAGGTGACGACAAAGTCGGTTTGGGGACGAGGTCGGACTTTAACACGAGAGACCTCTGTTTGTTTCCTGTTTCCAACTGACTAGTCTACGTTTTTTTTTTTTAAGTATCACCACGATTGTTCCCTAATCTTAACCACGTGTTTATTATTGTAACCATAACAACGAAGGTCCCCTAACCTTAACCTTAAGTACACCATGTTTCCCTAAAGCTAACCAAGTTGTTTTTGTGCCTAATCCTTAACCATAGCATTGTCACATCATAAAACGGATTTTTTTTTGTCAACTGTGAATTGTAACAGTTTTGAAAGGCACAGAAAAAAGATGTCATAAAGATGTTGTACAGAAAATCTATGGGGCAAGGACAAACAAGGCATTTTGACATTTAATTTGGAGGACTTGAAGTTTATTGTCACATGTACAAGTACAGTGAGATGCTTGTGCCCTGGCTCAGACCATCCATACGATAACATTCAAACAGCCCACATAATAGTAACACTTACAACCCATAACCATATACCCAGTGCACTCACGTATACTATACAACACTATACGTACACTATATAAGCATGAAATGTTTTGAAAAATAGAAGTGAGGTTAAAACTCAACAAAGAGCATAGCTTTGCACCGGTTTGTTTCAAGCCCCCAAGGAACAGCGTTCTGTGTTTTTTTGACACAGTGGCCAAGGTTAGAACTACAAATCATGTGACATCCTCGGGGCCCATAAGGACATTATGCTGTACATATTTAAAAAAAAAAACAGCCTTTAATGTGACGTGTTAACAAGTGGGACCCAAGTGCAGGACACAAACGCTGGAATTGAAGAAAATACAAATGGTTTATTGAACTAGGGAAGGGGGAGATGGAAGGGGAGCCGGTGAATGGGGGAAAATCCGATGGAGAACGAGTTGGAAGGCAGATGAGGGGAAGAACGAGGCAGGCAGAACGCGATGAACGTGCAGGTGAGTAGTGAATCCAGGGAGATGACATGAACCTGAAGCACGGGAGAACAGGATTAGAACTAAGCACAAAAGACTCAAAAACAGCTTTCAAAGACTAAGGCCGAAGAGCTTGCTACCGCACAAACTGAAGCAATGATCTGGTGATGAGTGGGTGGAAAACCAGGGTAGAAATACTGCAGACTGATGAGCTGATGGATGGCAGGTGTGCTGACTGATTGCAGATACTGAGCAGGAGATGTGTAGATGACAGCCACGCCTTCCAGACCGACACACACACACACACACACACACACAGACAGCACAGGACACAAGAGGGAGGGGAAAACACCAGAAACATAAGGGACAACAATGAGCACGGTGGAACCGTGACATTTAAATGGCAAAAAAAAAAAAATCCTAAGCGTTACATACATTCAAAACACCTGCAGATGTAGTGTATTTCAAGCTTTTATTGGAATGAATGCCATCCATTGCTTAATACATCCATAATGTGAACATTAACACAGGACTGTTACATGTTACACATTATCTACCCCTAGTTTCCATTAGTTTTATTTCGTAGTTTCAATACTAATAGTTTGATATATTGGGAAATGGGCTCATTGCTTTCTTGAAGAGAGTTAGATGAGAAGAATGATACCACTCTCATGTCTGTACAGTATATGAGGTATAGTTAGCTTAGCTTAGCAAAAAGACTGGAAGCATGGGGAAACAGCTAGCCTGTCCAACAGTAAAAAAAAAAAAAAAGAATCTGCCTGCCAGCACCTCTAAAGCTCACGTTATATCTTGTTGTGTAAAAATGACAAGTTGTGGTTTTACGGAAGGTTATGTGCCGCACTATTTCTTGATCGTGAGCAGTGACTGCTGGTTGCCAGGCAACGCAGTAACGACAAGACTCCAGCTAAACATCTCCTGGATGTAGATTCATATTTAGTGTACAGACATTAGAGTGGTATCAATCTTGTCATCTAACTCTCGGCAAAAAAAGCATTTCCTAAATTCCTACGTCACTGCTTTACACCAGTGATTGGTGATGGTAGGCAGGAGCCAAGAGTCCTGTTTACTTTCAATGAAAACTCTCCAGTAGTGTATCAGCAGTATTTTGACCCCCACAATGATAAGATCTGTACCTTTCCATGAGATTTCAAGACTTCACATCTTTGAGACTTGCCCAAAACGCACGGCCATCGACAATGCAACCGAGCTGAAGGTTTGCCTCTACACAGGGTGCAGTAGTGAAAGAGAATTGTTGATGTGTTTTCTTTGTCAAAGCAAAGGTTAAATTTAAAAAAAAAACAGTCTCCCAAAGAAGACTGTTTGAAAAAAGTGAGAGCTTTTTAGTTGGCCGAGGTCATCAGTCAGTCCTGAATCTTTTATAACGCAGCTGAATGACCTACTGCTCTCACCACCATCTCACACACACACACACACTAACTGAAGATGGACGGTCAGAAACGGTAACCCAGAAGCACACACACACACACACACACACACACACACACTGAAGATGGACGGTCAGAAACGGTAACCCAGAAGCACACACACACACACACACACACACACACACTGACTGAAGATGGACGGTCAGAAACGGTAACCCAGAAGCACACACACACACACACACACACACTGACTGGAGATGGGCAGTCGGTAAAGACGGGCACACACACACATACACAGTAGCCTGCTGTTACCCCCACACACATGCAACCCCCGGGCTGGATGGGCAATGAGAGTTCACCACACACACACATACAGTATGCACCTAGAGTGAATAGTGCTGGTTTGAAGGGCAGAGGGGCAGGGTTGAGAGGGGACCAGTGTCCAGGTGTGCCTGCCCAATTATCTGCTGCTGCTGCTGCTGCTGCCTCTCAAAAGCACATACACACACACACACACATGCAAGCACACACAAAAACACACCCTCCCAGCTCGAATTCCCCTCTCATCTCCCCCCCACCACACAATTAAAGCACCTCCCTGCTCCAGCACCTGGTCTCCCACTGTAGAGAAGAGAGGGAGGCAGGTACAGGAGGAGAAAGATCAATTTGATATCCTGTTTGTATTGTCTCTCTCTCTCTTGTCTGCATCTCAGGTTGTGTCTTTTATTTCTTCTTTTTTTTTTTTTTTTATTTGAAGTGAGATGGCAACCTGCGAGAGCCGACACGCGTGTGTCTATGGTCCTATTTGCCAGCGACTGCTATTTGACTTTGAAAATAAGAAATCCGTGAGGAACAGGGGGATACGGCAATGGAGGAGGAGGAGAAAAGACGAGATTAAGAAGGAGGGGTCTGAGCACGCTGATGGGTTCGTGTGAAGAGGAGAAAGAGGACAGGTGATGGAAAAGATGTGGAAGGGGCAGGAGAGAGAGAGAGAGGTGGAGGTGAGCGGGGGAAAAATTGTTAAACAAACAGAGAAAGTAATAACAGGAGCTGAACGTGAGAACATTGTGGGGGATGAAAAGAAATGGGGGAATGGGAGCAGATCAAAGCACAGAAGGGTGAGGAGTGAAATGGTGAGATGAAACAGGAAGCTGCGAAAAAGAGTGAGACAGAGTAAGAAAACGAGGCAAGGCAGCATCCAGGGGAAGCAGCGTGGAGAGAGGCCGCTTCTCATTCACGGGGTTAGAGGTTAAGACAGCACACACACACACACACACTTCCTGTTGAATTGCAAAATGTGCTCCTCACTTGGCAGCAGCCAGACTCAGGTTCCAGAGAGGCCTGAACCTGAGGAGCGCTTACCGACCTCCTACAAATCCTCCTTCTATTTTAGATGGTAGGTTATCTGTAAGTATGTGGATGGCAGTTTTAGTCAGCAGTCAGTTTGTCTGCTTGTTTGTGCAAAGTGCTGCTTTGAGAGGTATTTTCCTGTGACACTGAGTTTTTGGTATGGTTGGTTTGGTGATGGTTTGGCATTTTGGTGACTCGCCACATGCCACAGTGAGAGAAAGCACGCAGAAGAGAGAGTGTCACTGGCAGTCAGGCAGTACCTCTCTGAAGTCACACAAACCCCTTTCATTCATGATTTACTAAACCAGCAGACACACATAAGTGCACAAGATTAACATCTGATTCTTACCAGTATTTCTCATCCACAACAGCTAGCATGCTGTATAAAGGCCTTCCCTCTAAAAATGTTGTCTCCTTATACACAAGAGTGCGGCTCGGGCTGCATATTTCTGTCTGAACCTGACAAGTCCGAGAGAGTAGTAACCGAGCCCGACCCGACTGCGACGCAAATTCGGAATGCCTCCATACCACCAATTTCCCTGCATGGTTTTCAGTAGTTTTTTTTAACTTCCCCGATGACAAATTTAGTTTGACATCCTCCATTTAACCAGGCTTCATGAATATTTACTGACTGTGTGTTGCGTTCATGCGTTGTCACATAAAAAACAAACCCCAGCACTGAACAGGAAGCACCATGTCAAGTATGACATGACCGAACCCGACACGAACCCAAATATAATTTCTAAATTTTTGTCCGAACCCGGTGCCGACTGGTCAGGGTCGGGTATCCACCTTCTATTATGCACAGGTAAGCTGTAGTCCTCCCTAATGCAGCTACCTCAGTAAGCAGTCTGTGGTCAAGAAAAAGGGTTTCAAGGAGTATAACATCAGTAGGCTATAAGCTGTAGGTGGGTGATTTCAACATATTGACCCAGGGAAACAGAGAACATAAAACACTTTGAACCCTTAATGTGTCATATTAAGAGGATACTGAGCTGGGGACCATGGGACCCTGGGAGCATAGAACAGTCTACACTGCAGCAGGTTTTGATTCCCCACATGTTTTTTCCATTGCGGTTGGTTATCATGACTACCATTATTTACAAAAATCGCTTTAATTCTTAAAAACTACCTACAAAAGAGTAGCCTGTGGTAAAAGTTACCGAGGTCCAGACCTCGGGGACCTCAGCTCACGGCAGTGATTACCACCACCTTCTGGAGTGGGGCCGACTCAGGAAAACCTGACTGACTGCAATCAGATCTGTCCGACAGAGACACATATGTAGTGCCCCATTTACACTTCATGCGTATTGTGCGAATCAAATAGCTATCTAATCTCAAAAAAGCTAAGTGTAAATGCGTCCAAGAAGCATTCAAGACGGGTTGAAATCCGATTGTTCTAGCTAGATGTTAAAAAAGTGTAAATGCATCCATCTCTCCAAGACCCATAATCTCCTTCCCACCAAGCGAAACTGCGTCAGTGAGCGCTCTGCAGACACAACAGGTCATGACGGTCATGGTGGGAGAGCGCTTGTTTTAAATTAGATGAGACGAGCTGACGTGATTGGCAATGATTAGTACCACCTTCAAACACACCCGCCCTGTTAACAAGTGCACTCCAGGTGCACCGCACATCTCCAACCACGAAGACTTAACATAAGTGCGCTGCCACTCCCTCGATTACTGGGCACTGCACACTTGATTGCGCGTTGCACCCTGCACCTTAACCGCTGAAAAAAACACCCTGTGAATTCATCTGTGTCCCACTAGATGCTTCCAGTACATCCTGATAACATATTAGCATACAAAGTTTTAAGCTACACTTTACCCCTCTTTCTCCCCGTCTCTCTCTCTCTTCCTCATATATGCGCAGCTGGTAGCTGCAGGTATGGTGATGCGTGTATGTGTCTTGGTAATGTAGGTGTGATTACAGTGTAAATCAGCCCTCTGAAGTGGAGCAGTCTTTGTCGCTTTAAGTTATTAATAACAGACCTTAATCCTGGTGCCATATGTGTGCACATATTTGTCTTTATTTGTCTGCCATCTGCAGTGTTGGTGAGCATGTACTGTATGCGTGTGTGTGTGTGTGTGTGTGTGTGTGTGTGTGTGTGTGTGTGTGACAGGCCCCCCGGATGTGTGTAACATCATTAACGATGGAACAGTCGTCTCAGGTAAGTGAAGTGGTCCATCTCTGTCAGCTTAGCTTCTCACCTGCCCCCTCCCCATCCTCAACCCCCACTGCTAGACACACACACACACACACACGCATACACACACACACACACAGGAACAATGAGGGGCACACAGATGCAGTACAGCACAGACACATTCATACATGAACAGTAAGACCCTCATATGAGAATGAAGCAGAGAAAGCCGGATTAATGAAATGAGATGGAACTATGTGAATGGACAGATGCTGCACTGCCTGAATCTCCAATTGGTGCTGTGTTTATTTTAGCTGCAGACATCTAACTGCACTTCAGTAGCAGATAGCATAATTACGCACAGTCATTTGTAGCTTGAAGTGCTTGAAAATGTTGTGCATTTTTTTCTATATTTTCACTGGCATCTGTTGAAAATGAAATTGTCAGCTCTTACTCCACTATCTACTGTGTGAATTGCAAAGATTTTGAAGTGGTGGTAAACTTGATATTAACACATATTGTCAGTATTGCTCTGTATATCCTTAAATATTGTACCAGCATTTATTCCATGGTTATGTCAGTGTTGTTTTCTTCCTGCAGTGTTTATAAGATGTTTTTCATCTTTATATGTCTGTTGCGTAATGTGCATCTTTGTAATGTTCAGTGTGAAGAGCATACTTACACACTTGTGATTTCCCCCCTACCAGTTGCTAAGTGAGGGAAGATGGGCAACGAAAACAAAGCCCACAGGGTAAAGAGCTTAATATGAGGTGTAAGCAAAAGACATGAATCATTTGATACTGAAAGTGGATTTAAAATGATTTTGGTACAAGCAAAAAAAAAAAACAATAGCCCAGCAGAATTGCAACTACAGATAGCGTCAATGGAAATGCAAACAGTTTGCGTCCAGAATAACCGCAGGCCCATTTATGAAGTTTGGAGTGTTAAACTCAATTAGATCAAGTTTTTTTTACTCTTAATTTGATTGTTGCTTGTTTAGTCATGACTATTTAGTGTTATAGAAAAATACTTAAAATACTTTGGGATTTTGAAACAGAACTTTCAGGGGCTTTAACCAAGCGTTTCAGTCACTAACCCTAACCACACCTTAATCATAGTTGCAAGATATTGTAGAAAGCAAGAATTTTACGTGGTGTTGGACATGAAAAAGAGTTGTCAGAATTGTCGATTATAGACATTTTTGTCTGCAAATAGGGTCATTTGTTGGCACCTCCGATGCTGCATCAGTTTTCTTACTTCTATATATTTCTCTCTACTACAACACGCCACACAGGATGAAACAAGCAACTGTCACGCCTAATGCTCATTTCAGTTCCTGACGCCACATGTCTGTCAGATCTTTGTACTTTGATCCCAGAATTTAAGATTTAGACTGAACACATCTTGTAAACAGTAGAATTACAAGGTAATCTATCACGAATATTCACTTGTATGCATCGGCCCAAGCAGTGCATTGCCAGAAAATGTTACATTGTGTTGCAAAAGCTGAGCCATTCTTGACACAGTGCTATGTCAGTTTGAACGCAGCCTGAGCATTGTGGCTTTATGTTATACGTCTTCCAGATCTCAGCGATTTAGTACTAAGTGATCCGTTCTCAAATGAAATGTGATACTGCTAAGACTATATGCATTCTGAAGAATTACACTTCTAGTAATTTAGGTGGCTCAAGTCTGAATCAGATGGTTTTAACTATGAAATCTTCATCAGTCTTTCACCAAAGAAACTTAAATACATATTTGTCCAATAATAATTTCCATCATTAATCAGAAATGGACTATTCTGAAATGTCGGCATCATTAATAAATTCTTTATAATAAATTTCACTTGGTTTCTGTTTGTCCTGCAGCAGACACATATATAAGGAGTTACATGTCATAAATTCTTAATGCGTAAGGAGAAACCAGACAGTCACAACACACACACACACACACACACACAGCACAGAGCTCTGTAGGTCTTTACTTAATGAGCTTCAAATGCAGCTCTCCCCTACTGTGCTGAATAGGGAGAGAAAGATGGACGCATTAGAGAGGAGATGAGGGAGGAGGAGAGCAAAAGAAGGAGGGAGGGAGGGAGGGAGAGGTGGAGACAGAGAAGAGGTGTGGATGAGGAAAATGGAGGGAGAAGAGATGTGGGAGACAAAGTGGGGAGGAGAGGGGGAACGTGATGTCTGAAGTGTCTGGATGAGTTATCACCAAATTTATGTGTGTTGGTCTTTATGTTGTGTTATTGTGAGTGGTTAAAAGGTTTTTCTTTTTCTCCTCTGTGGAATTTGAACTTCTCACATGAATCTGGATCTGAAAGGGAAGTACAGCATTTTGGAAAAAATGCAATTTCACATCTGGCTTCACAGACCGCTGTAGACTGGGTAAAACCACAACACC
Source organism: Macquaria ambigua (assembly GCA_008360985.2). NCBI lineage: Eukaryota > Metazoa > Chordata > Actinopteri > Centrarchiformes > Percichthyidae > Macquaria > Macquaria ambigua. The sequence goes on from VMKM01003146.1 coordinate 12,988, forward strand.
ACTGAATCCTGATTCAGTTCTGATTTTAAACCAATTTAAAGGGCATGTGTGTTAGTCTTTATATTTATATGTATATCTATATGTATAAATGCAATGACAATCCTGGTTTCATATCAAGCTTTGGACTGCCGTATCCACAATACAGTACAATTTTTTTTCTTTTTGCGTATTTTATGAGCTGGTTAATTATGGTCTACATTCCCCTTTAAAACAGAACAGAGAGTGGAAGTGACAGGACAGACAGGAAGAAAAGGAGAAAGACAAAATGACTCCAGCTCAGGTTTAATGTCTAAACCCGGTGACACTTCAGTATTTTACCTATAAAACATGTTAACTCAGGTTTATGTGAGTGATTCCCAATGGGTTTTTCACTATAGTCTGTAAGTCACCCGACGTTAGGCTCTGACACTTTGTTTTTCAGTTAACAAAAGCTAAAAGTCTTTCCATCCAGCCAAACCTGCCACTGCGAACATTTTTCATCACACTTTTCAACACAACATATATTAGAAATAGTATGTGTTAAAATGTCTTTCCATTAACGTATGTTGTAACATTATACTCCCACTTCACTGAGCTCAAGTCTGTTGGCACTGATTTTTCTAAAATATTATATATATTTAGCACAAACAGTTCACATTATAGTGGCTGATATGTGTCAAATAATTCGATTTTAAAAAATGTCGTATAGAGGCAGAACCTAACATGTACATAGTACAAACAGGTGTCTTCAATAGTGTGAACTCAATGATGGAGAGCAAGATCCTTCTAAGAAAAGTATTAATTTGTAACACAAATGTGGAGAATAACTTTCAAATTTAACATTTTATACCTCTGGTAAAACATTAATTGCACAATCCAATGACAAGTATGTGACATATTCAAATAGATGGAAAACAGTTATATTGGCAGCGGGGTGGTGATAAACTACAGAAGCTGAGAGTGGCCATGGTTGCAGTAATTTTATTTTATCCTGTTTCTTCAAGACCACAACTATTTTTTTTTCTTTATCTTGGGATAATATAGTTAATTATCTTGTTATAATGGGATAAATATTTTGTTTTCATTTCGTGAAAACAAAATATTGTCACGTTATCTTTGGATAACAATTTTTGTTTTCTTGACATGACACCATAATTATCTCATAATTGTGAGAAAACAACTTGTTATTTACGAGATTACTAGAAAATGTACTCGGGATCTCGAGATAATGGATAAAATAAAATTACTGCAACCACGGTTGTTTTTGGCTTCCACAATAAACTAAATGAATTGACTGAAATAACTGACATATTTTGATGGAAATCTTTTTCCCCATTCATACACAATACTAATTAACATGTAAAAATAAAAACTATATTAATTATTTCATTATAGCTATTGGATAAATCACATCAAAGCAGAGTTTGAGTAATTATTATGGAGACCCAAAATGTTCAGTTTTAGATAAATTAACTATATATTATCAATCACATTAATAAATACAGACAAAATATGTAATATAAACATGAAATTGTGAAATAATCTAATATACATTTTATAAACTCAACTCAGTATTAAGACTTTGTGATGAATGGTGGCGTTGTAAAATAAAACAGCCAGAGGAAAAAATATTTATTTGTTGTTTTTCTTTCAATAAAAACTGACTTTGGAAGTATCTGGAATGATTTTTTGTTTTTCTTGTTTGTTTGTTTTTTCTCTTTTTACCAAAGAAGCAGGATGAAATAGCTATTATTGAGCTGGGTTTTAAAATTGTGTTAAATTATTTCACAGTTTCATGGTTACATTATATATTTGTTTGTATTTATTAATATAATTATTTATTTCATAATGCCTTAATCATTTAATATTGAACACTTTTGGTCTCCATAAGTTAAAGAAGGAAAATTGTTTGGGTTTTTTTTAAAAACAATAACAATTGTGAACATTGAATAAGTGATTAAGTTCTCTAATGCGTTGCCTAAGTGTGCTTAGTCAAACATTAATTACAAAGAATACACCTCCACCTCAGTGTGTGTGTGTTTATAGTCAGTTTTCTTGTTGCCGTGATTTTTCTCCCCCACTCTCATGTGTGTAGCAGCTGATTATTGTGTGACCCGTTCTGCCTCTTTCCATTTAACTTCCTTCTCCTGAACGCTGCAGTTGGTGTGAAAAGCATATTGACGCACCGTTGCAGCCTTGACATGCTCAAACACACACGTGGTTAGTGTGTGTCACTACCTTTGTCTCTCTTCTCTCAACTTTCTTTTTTTTTTTTTGCTCCTACCCTCTGCTTTCTCTCTCTTACACACACACACACACACACACACACACGCACACACATCTTTACGACCCCCCTGTCCCATGTTCTCTGTGCTGGTCCTGACTCCAGCTCCAATTACCTGGTGGCTACGGCAGCAGGGCCTTAAATGGGTTGTAGCACCGAACAGGCATGTCTGCAACAGATCGCCCAGTGGGAGGGAAGGAAGGAGAGAGAGAGGGAGAGGAAGAAGAGAACGCTGGGCTATTAGAGAAGATGAAGAGTGAAAAGAGAGGAGGTGAAAAACAGGACGTTATACTGAGAAAGATGGGAGAAATGCAAGGCAGGAGAAGAGGAGAAGAAGAAGGAGGCAGGAAATGTGTGTCCTGCCGCTGGCCTGTAGAGAATTCAAGAACAGAAGAAGAAAACGGGAGTGTACACAACATTTGACAATTGAAAGCCATGACATGCAGGTGGTTTGAATGAGGTACATGTATGTTAACATACTGATGGTGGTTGATGTGTGTGAACCTCTTTCTCTCAGGTGTCCTTTTTCCTCTCATCCCACAGTTTCACATTATTAATCGCTCTGTATTTTCTGTCATATCTTTACCGTTCTGTATGTTTTTTTCTCCTGTCTTTTGCTCTAATACCTCCTTTCTCGTCTCTTTCCCTCTTGTCTCTTTTCAGCTTGTGAGGAGGAAAATGATAAGAAGAGGAGGAGGAGGAGGAGGAGACAGAGGAGAGGGAAAGCAAGCAGAATAAAGGCCAGGAGTGGGTGAGAATGAAAAGGAGCTGTCATTCCCTACACAGCTTAAGAAATGATCTTACCGAGCCTAATGCAAGACACAATTTGTGTCATTTATACTATACGTAGAAATAAAAGTAAATTTGCATTATTGCTCTATTTTTGTATGCAGAAACAAAAATGCGACATCAAAGGAAGAGCATCCTGAAAAATCTGCTGGATACATTCAACAGTCTTAATAAAACTGCAGTCAAAATGGCTTCTATCTTTAATCGTGTGTTTTTAAAATGCCTGCTCATGAATTGGCAAGGTTAGCACAATTAGAAGCAGAGCAGCTGTCGTGCCTTAACGGAATTTGTGTTGGTTTCATTGAGAATTTAGGCATCAAGAATTTCATTAGTTTTGTTTTTTGTTCTTATAAAAGGAAGTTATTTTTACTTTTTTTTACTGTCCCATTAAACAAAATGAGCTTAATATATCTTAACATCATGCCAATGCGACAACACTTTACTTTAACCTTCCATTAAGCATTTATAAGCAGTATATTAACACTTACTGTAATTAATGGTTTATAACACACTATAATGTAATCCTCTGTTGCTGGTGTATTAACAATACATGAATGATTAATAACACTGAATAATATAAGTGTATATTATATATAATGAAATATGATTATACACTAATAATACAGTTAGTAATAAAGCATTTATTACCTGTTCATGCACATGTAGAAATATTCACAAGCCGGTTTAAAAACGTTTTTAAATGTGTCCAGAATTCATGAAGACATGTTGATCTGTTGTTCAAGGTTCAGTTCAGTTTAAAATTCTTAACTCAAGGTCCACTTACTAGATTTTTGCGGAGATTTCGGCCGCATCTCATGGCCTTCATCAGCGGATGGAATTTGCTCAGTTGTCATGAAAAGTGGGAGAGAAAAAAAAAGATAAATAAATACTTAACTGTAATTATAATAAGTGTCTCGTTATTTAATGTGATACATAATTATATTTATAATAAATAAATACATACGTACTTCATGCCATAGCAATGTAAAACATAAAGCCATATTTTATATGATTGCGACTGTGTTGTCAATCATTCATTATCTCTTACAGATGCTTCATAAAATGAGTTTTAGTTCTTTACTAGTAGTTAATATATCCTTATATCCCCTTATAACTACATTAAAGTGTGTTATAAACCACTTATTAATTGTTATACTCCTTTTAAATGCCATATGTTGCAATTGAAACATCTCCTGTCTGGACATAGTCTGAATTTGTTAGATTTACTAGTGTTTTTTGTGTGCAGCAAAAATCATGATAAACACATTATTCCAAAATTATCAATTACAGATCATTTGACATTCCAACTGAGTCTTTCCACAAAGCATTACCCCTCCATCAAAATCAGACTATTGGTGTGTAAGATATCATCTGAGGAAAAAAAAAATTGCCTTCAATTAGAGGCCTGCCCCACCACACTAAATGGTTATCAATAAATAAGATGCATTCTTAGCTGTCAGACTCACAACTTTCTGGTATTCACAAACAGGAGGTTGAAAGCTCCAGGAACTCATTATTCACTGTTACGTTAAACATGAATCGATGTAGCATCCAGTGTCTCTGTGAGTATGTTGTATTTAACGCTGACAATCAAGATTTAATGTTTTACTACCTGCCATGTTTTATAAACTGAGGCTTGTTAAATAATTTGTCATGTCTTTTATTGTTTTTATCCTTCAATTGGTGTTTTTATTCTAAATCCTGTCTCCAAACCAAATCTCCTTTACATGGGCAATAAAGCAGAGAATTTACTCAAAGGCCTTAATAGAAACTAGAGTCATGTGTGTGTGTGTGTGTGTGTGTGTGTGTAGATATTTTTCACCCCACTTCTACACACAGAACAATGTAGAGAGAAATATTAGTCCTTTGGTGACATTAAAGACCACACAACTGCGTGCATGTATGTTGATGAAGGTCAGGGTGTAATAAATATAATGAATAAATAATAAATATAATATGTTCGGGTTCGTGTATGTGCATCCACTGATAGATCCCGCTCTGTACAAGTAAACACATAAGGCAGTATAATGCAACATAGATTATACATTACGTGACATTAAAGAGCACATTATGTGTCATGATAATCGCAGCATTCAACTCATTTTAAAGATGCACAGTTGCTGACAGGCCTAATGGGGGAGAAGAATCAGGAACACCTGAGAAAATAAAAGTGAACAAAGACTACATATATAGTAGGATGCACCACTCCTGGTCGGATCTCTACTCTGTTAAACTGGGGAATTACTTTCAGTCATACCAAAGATACCTAAATAACTGATGCTTGTAAATACCATTAAAGAGGTACTGCACACTTAAACATTTTTAAATATGCTGGTAGAAAGGGTTCTAGCAGAATCTGAGGGTGTAGTTACATTTTAACCTCAACATTCAAGTGGTACTTATGACATGGGACAGTGAATCTAATGACTACATGTATGTATGAACCCACAGAAAATTATCACCCGACTCCCCTCAGCTCTATGGGGCATTTTAGCATCTTTCAGCTCATTGTTTTGATTTTCCGGCCCGCAACTTTACTGGTTTGGTTCACTCTCCCTGCTCTCATCTGTGTCGTTTTCAGCTGCAGCAGGCAGCTGTTGTCAGCAAGAAGCTCTAAAACCCCGCTGTACATTACTTACCCAGCACCAAACAGCAGCCAGACACAGTTAGCAACTAGCTGGTGAACATAGTGCATTTAGCAGCTAAAGAGACAGACATTTCCCTCAGGAGTTGGTGAAGAGTGAATGTTGGACTGACATTCATCAGGTGGCCAGAAACACGACTCCAGATGAATGCTAATGTTGCTCCACATCTGCTTGATGCGTAAATAAGCAACTGTTTGCTAAGACGTTCGCCATATCAACTTAAAACGTGATTTTAGTGTTGTGTTTAAAGCTTGTTTCTGCTGCCCCCAAGTGGCCAAAAAAATGAGTGCAAGTTAAAAAAAATCTCAATCTGTCTTTGCACTTCACCACTGTAAACCTCTGTGGTAGACAACATTTTGACAACTGTAGCAACACCTTACTTAATGAACAATACATTAGAGGCATCTTCCTGATATCGAGCTGTAGCCAGTTTGGCACCATCCACATCCCAGTTTTACCAAAGTCCCAGTGTAACTCATTGTGTCTCTCTATTTGCAGCACGTCTTCCCCTTAATTGGTTTAGATGCACTCAAGAAATTCAGTGTGGGATTGTTGCTTTCGCCTAGATGTAGCTATATCATCAAAAGTGAAAGGGTGTGATCACAGTTGACTCTGCTTTGTCGCAGTCAATCCAGGAAAAGATCCATTGCTGCACTTCACATCCATTTGCAGATCATGCTGCGTTGAAAATGTGCACGAAGTAAGCATCATTTATTCGTCTCTTGTGGTCTCCATCCGCCATACTGTTTTTGACTCTTCTCCTTTCTTCTCTCTGTCTTCTCACCCACCGCTGAACCAGTGTGTGAGTGTGTGTTTTTCCACGTCTCCATATTTTCAGCATGAATCTCTTGTGTTCTTCTTTAGCACGTGTGGGCGGGTGTCTGTCTCTGTGTGTGTGTGTGTGTGTGTGTGTGTGTGTGTGGGTAAGTGACTATTTGGGTGTGTGTCCAACGCCAGTCCCACATTCTGCATCACCATTCATCTCAATTTAACAGCGCTCAATGTGTGACTCGCTGCCGTGCATGTGTGTGTGTGTGTGTGTGTGTGTGTGTGTGTGTGGCCATCAGAGCCTGTAGATGTATAAATCATTGGTCGAGATTACGGCTGTTTTATTATTCATGATGCAGGCCTTTTATTGCCAGCGATATTTATCTCTTCGCTATCTCCCATGACCTGCAAGAGAAAGAGGGAGGAGGGAAAAGTCAGTGTGTTCCTGCGTTTGGAGGGGGTGGGAGGCTTTAGCTGAGCTGTACATAAATAAATTTGTTAAGTGGGCGGGTGTGGTTGAGTATTTGTGTGTGAGCGTGAGTGTTACCTTCAATTCTCCCACCATGAGGCCCAGAAACCACCCGCAGCACTCCTGCATAACACATTTAGCTTTTCCCCCTCTTTCTCTTTTCTTCCTCTTCCCACATGCGTCTTCTGCCCGTTCCTTCTTGTTCCTCTCTCTCTCTCGTGCAGTATTGGTTTTTGATATGACATTTCTGATTCCTTCTGTCCTTACTATCATTGTAAAAGTTGGGTTTTTGGGATTAGTGTATATGTATTTCCCGTGACTGTATAATCTGCCTCTGTTGTGGTCCTTCATAATCCTTCTATAATATAATAATGTCGATCTGTTTCCCGCCTTTCTCTGAAACACTGAAAGGGTCCAGTAAAGTTTTATTCCGATGTTGTAGATGATAGATCGATGTTTTGCTATGGTTGGGGATTCGACTGATTTTTTAGCCCCACTAGCGATAACACTGAGCTGCAGATAGTTGCTCTTTCTGTTGCTCAATCCATTCAAATCACTCAGCCTCCAGGAGCTGATGGTGGAACCCTTTGTCTTTTTTCGTGAGCAGATTTGATCGGACCTCCAATGTCTACCGAATATGTCTGAACAACCCTATTGTGAGACTAGATGAGTCTCGATATCGGACGATTCTGCAAAACCCCGGGTTATGCTCAATGACAACGTAGCAGCAATTCTTTTTTTCTGCAATATCTGTGCGTGACAACCATGGTGTGGTTCAAGTTAGGGAAAGATCATGTGAATGGCAAATAAACATATGGGGAAGGTGTGGTTAGGGTTAGGCAACTAAAACACTTAGCTAAAGTTAGGGAGAGATTATGGTCAGGGTATAAGTCCCATTTCGCCCCGACCTCCTCCCCACACAGACTTTGTCGCTCTTTATACTACCTCACTGGACTTCCGCCTTTGTCATAATTACTACGGCCACTAGAGGTCGCCGTACATACAAACGTAAATATGGGTTGTAATAAGCTGCCGCACAGACGACCTATACAGACGTATTTTTGGGAAGGACTGTCTCGGTAATAAATACGCAAACATCATCTGCAGGTCTGTGACGGGACGAGAACTCCAGTCTTCTCCATGAAAGTCAGTTGCACTACATGGCCATGCACCACCCCCATCCTCCACAACATTGGGCACACTTCAGCTGGAATCCGCTGCCATTCTAGCTTGCATGCTGATGTCCACCGGATGCGTGAGCCGAGTGTCTCCCTCACAGCTCTTTTCTCTGATCTGCTGCTTCATCTTTATGCACCTGGTCTATTTTTGCCAGTCCGGTTTACATCTCTGAAGAGTGACTTACTTGTAGATGTATACTAATCCCTATATTTATTGCCAATTGTCATGAAATTATTATTTAACGATGCATTTCATTTGTTACGGACTACAATATAGCCCATAAGGAGGAGGTTAGAGTGGCGGAAGGAGCCATGGCAGCAAATGGCATTGGCATGAGTGTATCAGCAGAGTAATAGTGAGTCAGGTTACAACAGACTTTTTTTCCCAGCAGACGTTTTGTCAGGAAAAACACAGGTGTTACTAATAACATTAACCATGGCTCTGTTCTATTTAAGTGTCCCAGTGAGTCATGACAGTGTGACAGTGAGCCAGCGTGAGCAGCACCAGGACCTGAAACTGAGGCAACTAAATGGAATTCAGCTTTCATTCATTTTATTATTTACACCTGTGCTTTTCCTACGGTTACGTGTCAAAAGGTAAAATATAGCTGCTATAGCTGCGCTGCATGGCCGCCTGAATATGACTGGACGTTACTAGTCAGCTGATAGCCACACAGCTTTGAACAAGCCAGGAGTTTTGTGAAGCATGAATGAAACGTCCCGTCAGCTAAAATAAGCTCACCTCCAGTGCTCTGCCTGAACTAAAGGCTCAGTCGCACCGCATTTCTGTTCCACGAAACTTCCCCGCACTCTGCCCCCAAAAAGGACATGATGTCACGTTTCTCATGTGGCTAATAAATAAATATTGATCAGAGTGATCACAGACTAAACAGTGTATGAGAGTGAGGTTACAGTTTATACAGTTAGTCTGGTACTGTGATAATTTACTAAAAGTGGTGAAGGAACAAGCTAGAATAAGAACTTTCCAAACACAGTGCAGCAGTGTTTCTATTGCGACACATCCGCTTCTAGTGGACATGAGGCGTCAAGGTGCCGTGTTTTGCTTATATGTTGATTTATATACAAATAAATAATGTCAGCTTCCTCTGGGCTCTCTTTAATGTTCTTCTCTTGGGTTGTATTTGCTTTTTGAAGTGCAACCAGAATTTAAGTCATTATTAATAAAGATCCAAGACCTCATTCTGCCTTACAGGCGTTTGCTTGCATCCTCCTTTGTATATTTGAACTATCACTACAAAATTCAGCTCGCCTGGATTCTGCTGGGTTTTTATTTCATGTAGTGAGGCCAATGTAACTAAGTGGTCCCCGAGATACTGTAGCCGCCTCTCTCTCCATCTCTATCACACACACACACACACACACACACACACAGTCATGTGGAACTAAAGAGGAGCATGTGTCGCAGGTCAGCCTCCCTTTCACCTCACAGGTGGCAGTCACAGCTTTTCATACACGCACACACACACGCACACACACACACGCACACACACATCTGTAAGTGCAGTATGGAGCCCCCTGGTGAAGCACTGGGCGAGTTTTTACTATGTTGGCAGTCCTTTTTTTATATTTAGACTTTTTAATATTTGCACTGACACTGTTCAACATCTTAACCTGAATTTGACATTTATTTTGTCGTGAAATGTTTGCTGTTTGTTCCTTTATGCTTGAATTTTGAATTATGGCGAATGAATACACTTTCCTGCCATTCTTTTGTCTACCTGTCCAGAAAAAGTGGCTGATAAGTGTAATGTGTTCTGCACAAAGCCACTGGCAGCATCTCTACAGACTGACAGCACAACACATCACATCAAAATTACAGTAAAACTAAGCAGTACAGTACGACAGTCTAACTATAGATATTGCTGTCACCTGTGTCTCTGTCTTTCTCCCCCTCTCTCCACATAATACAACACAATGAACTTTAATAAAGACAATATTCCTTTGCTGTGTGCGTCTGGACCTCAAATAATGAAAAATATTGATTTGAAACATCTTTAAGTCGATATTACTCTCTGTCATCAGGGAGCACAGACAGAAGAGAGCTCAGTGTCGAGTCGCCATTCTGAAGCTTACAGCACCATCTAGTGGCTGCTGAAGAGCAAAGGTTGGAAAACAGGGTTTGTACAACGATGAGTCACCAGCTCGTGTCTTGCAGACCAGAATACTATGTATGTATAAGAAATGATCTGTTTGATTATTTTCAGATTAAAGACCATGTCATTTTCTTTAGATTTTTTTTAAATGTCTAATGTGTGTATGTGTGCATTAATCACACATTATTGAGTGGGAGGCTGTTGTGTATCACCTGAAACAAAATCAACTGTCCTCTACTATAATGTACACAGATTTCCTTTCTCGGGATAGTGAGATCTAAAAGCAAAACTCATCTTAAAAAAAACCCTAAAATTTATATGATTCTTCATCTAAATGTATCTTTTATTTATTAAAAGGCCATTTATTTTTTATTGGTCTGATTCCCAGGAAGAGAGACGTTTTTTTTAAGTAATGAGCTGAAAAAGTATTAAACCTTAATTTTCCGTGAAGAAATGATCCTGTCCATTGAACGTGATGGGGGTTAAGTAAAAAGCACCGTAGCAGTGGTTGTTAAAGGAGAGGACAAGTTCAACTCACCCAGATGGTGACAGCTGGTTTCTTAATCTTTTTATTATTATTATTAATAAGTTAGAAAAGTGGGCAAGATCACAAGTTTTAGCCACATTTCACTGTCACTTGGCTGCTGTTACTTTTGGGCCCTGAGGTGCAGTGATGCATTTCACAGCTTCCTGTAGAAAGTGTTATGCTGTCCGTACAATAATATACTGTAATATATCAGTGTTGAATATCACTGATGGTAATCACACTTTGTACAGTCATCAGATCACCGGAAACATCAGCAGTATATTGACTAGAGACATTCAAACTAGAGAATATATACAGTATTATTCAGATGTGATAATGAACTAATGGGTTAGGGACTGTATGCAAAATATTGGGGTGGGGAGGGGGGCTGACCCTGATGTTTGACTTTTTAAAAAAGCAAGATCCTGCCCTACCATTATTAATATTTTATTTGGAAACAAAATCCAACACCCCCTCCCCTCCAGTATGTCAAAATAATATAACAGTTATGAGTTGGTACAAACCGTTTCACTATTAATAATTAAAGAAGCAAAGCATGAGGAATTTAATAGTTACCTCAATGTAAACATTATCTGCTTAATGGAATAACAGTTTTCCCAATAGCCCCATGTATAAATGAGAAATTTATTTATTTACTATAAATGTTGCAAGGGACGGATGAAATAAAATATCAATCTGGTGAGACAAAAATAAGTAAATAAAAGACCTTCCCCTGCTCACCCACAGAAGTCAAACTGCCCTCCCTTCAGACAAACTAAACTTACATAACCCTCATACTTTTCTGCTCGACCCCCCAATAATTTTGGTACAGTCCCTTAAAGGTATTTACCCCAAAATGTTCAGAACTTAAAGAGTGGCAACAAATAATACAGTAGCACAACTGATATATCACAGCTCAGCAGCAAGTTGACTCTTTTTACTAACTGTATTTTTGAACATTCGCCCTGATGAAGGTCTAGTGACCGAAAGCTTGACTTTATTATAAAACACTTGCACTGGATGCACAGAGCCTTCCATTCTCCATGTTAGATGTTGTTAGTCTTCTTCTACCTTAGCGTTGTCTTCTCAAAAGTGCATACATGATCCAAATAGATTTTAAAACCATTTCAAACCAACAGGGTCAAATGTTCCAATGACCCAAATGTTTCAAGAGTGATGGTAAGGGTGGAAAAAGGCAGGTGAGAGTTTGTAGGTGTAGGTCTACTGTAAGTGTAGGTTCAGCGTAGTGAGGATGAGCTCTGACTGTATTTAGTGGAGGATGTGGTTTTACAAAAAAAATGGAATTTTCTATTCAGCCTTTTGTGATGTTGTGCACCTGACTGAATAAAACATGTGGGATGGCACTTACCAGCCCAGCATAGTTTCACTCACCCTCCTACCCTTTCCTTTAAAGTTAAATGCTACATAACTTTTGAAAAAGGACAAGTAACACATTTTTCCTCTTACATTGAAAAGTTGAATTCATAAGCAATAACACACCCTTCCTCAGTTAAGTGAACTCAGGGGTTTTGCCACCACAGCTTTACTTGGTCTGGTATGACCTGTATCTTAGGGTGGCTATTGTTAGCAAACTTTAGATAGATACTGCTGCGTAACTGCTATTACTGGGTCTGTTTGCTGGCTTTGTGGCTCTTCTCTGTTACTTCTTCATCTACACACTATATTTTAGCATTTACCATTATTCCATAATCACTTGTGGTAACAGTGTCAACTTACATAGACTCTAACATTTTAGTCAGGTTTCTTCAGTACGAAGTTATTTGATTTTAAAAACTTAGCTCAAAGTATCCATTAGAGAGGACACTTTTAAAATTGTAAAATATGTTAAATAAGTCTGAACAGATGAAACCATTTCTGAGTGGTATGCAGTTTACAGAGTGGTTGCTTTGCTGTGTCCTCGGAAACTGGCACGATGTGTACTGTGAGGTGCTAAGTGATGTATTTTAACATCAATGCATCGCTACACATTCAGTTTGAGACTTTACTATCGGTACCAAACAGTACGCTAAACAGCCTCTCTACATGGTATTTTATGTGGCAAGTGTTAATGCAGACCCCCCCCCACCCTCCTCCACTGTGAGAGGTACAGGGGGTGGATCAGCGTCACATCCTCACCACATCTACTGTTGCCATGGAGAACACAATACAACAATGTTTGGACTAAACTATGCTCTCAGACTGAAGCAATTCATATTTGTGGAAAAAGTTTGACACCTTTATCATTTGGCATCAAGGACGTTAAGTATTTTACACTGATTTCCATCCTTTCAGTAGCTAAAAAAAAAGAAAACTTGAACTTTTTCTTTTTTTTATAGTAATATGAATTTCAGTTGTGTTGAGGTCAACTGTATATTGACTTTTAAGTATAGTGTGTTTTGAAAGATAATATTGAAAAAGTATAATTTGCTACTTTGTATTGAAAAAGTGACATTCAACCTTTTAACTCATTGTTTGATGTGTTATTTTCCAGAAGGTGGTTGTAATGCTGTATATCATGTATTTATGGACTTACAATTTTTCTTGTAAACCTTGTTTATGATGATTTATAAGCGACATGCCTAATTGACTGAACATGTATAAAGAAACCAATAACAACGCCAGATATCACCCTGAAGAAGGAAAGAATTATTCTTTCTAACAGTTGCATTTGGGGTATTTTTACCACTGTAACACAACATCAGTAGTAGCAGGAGTAGACTGGGTTTTTGTTTGTTTTTTTGCATGTGGTTTATGTTTTGTTTTATTTCTTATGTAAATATTGTGGATACTTGCATATAAAATACTTATAAATACTGAGACGTTTAATTTTGATGGACTAGTACATCCAGGTTTGGTAGGTCGTTTCCAGGAATGAGGGAAAATACTGTACAAATCATTTACAGGCTGATTGCTTCACGACACAAAGCTGTTTTACTTTGCTACTGTCATAAAATCTTCATTCAAACTGCTTAATTTCAACTTCACATCTGCTTAATTCTTCAGAGTGCATGTTGTCTGATAACAAATGCCTTTGTCCACATTCATCATTCTTGCTTGTCAAAACAAATACAGAATGACTCCAGAGGGGGAGGAGGGGACGAGGTTCATATGAAAAATGGTGTCTCAGGTTTTAGAACTGTAAAATGCTACAGTAGCATCTTTAAATCTGTACAGAAGTAATGACCATTTCTGGCAGCAGTACAGTTCAAAAATAATTCCATATAAAATGCTGTCCCTTGGCTTCAGTTTGTGTTTGTATTTAAAGCTCATAAATTGGTTGCTGCTTGTTTGCTTTGTAAGCTGTGAAGGAAAACAAGACGTTACCATTAAACACTACACATGTAGCGCATATGTGTGAGTAATTAAATTGGTTCCTTGTCGGGGGGGGGGGCGTTATCGCTCAGTCTTGTTTTCTTAATATTCCAATCCATCATTAAGCACATGGGTATTGACGTCATCTCACTTTTACACACTCACAAGACAAGGGTGAAAAATCCCATCTATACCTACTTTCAACTGACATCTTGACTCTATATATCAAGTAATACACTTCTCAAATGAATATTCAAGATTTCACCATTCGCTTGATACACAGCCTTGTATATGACATTGGTGTGAAAGAGGTGTGTGTGTGTGTGTGTGTGTGTGTGTGTGTAGGAGTGTGTGTATCTGGTTTGTCTTTTTCTCCATCTGAAGGCCGTGCAGTGCTGGCTGACAGCAGATGTCTCTTTGTGCTCTCTTCTTCACTCTCTACTTTCTCTCCTCCTTCTCTCTTCTATCTAATCTATGTAACTCTTATAATGTATTTTTTTCTGTTCCTTATTGGGTTTGTGAGCCTCTGTTACACCATTTCTCTCAAAATATGTCTGTCTTTTACCTTTATTACATCACAGAAGTGGTACATTGAGGCAATATCTGAAGGTCTGAGGAGAACATTTGTTACCAGAAGGCTGCTTGTTGGGACTGTCCTCTCCAAACAAATATATATAACTGCCGTTATTTATTAACTATCTCCAGGGTTCATACGGCTTTTAAGAGTAATATTCAATCACTTTTCAAGCACTTTTAAGGTACCTAAACCAAAACATTTCCAGACTCTCAAAGCCTTTATCATCACATCTTAACTGTTACTATAAATGCCAGGAGACAACAAACAAATATGACGACGGGTTCGTTTCATTTCAAATATTAAAAGATTTTTGGTTTACATGAGTGATTGTGTCGATGATGAAACACCAGATTATGTTGAAAATCAAGCATTTTTCAAGGAGTATATTCCAATTCAAGCATATTCCTGACCTTGAAAACATAACAGTTAAAATTAAGCATTTTCCAAACTTTCAAGACTACAAATCCTGTAGCTCTTTAGTGAATACATTTACATGTCCAGTTCAGCCCTTTGTACTAATGTTAATTTGAATTCATTCTTACCAGATCTATTAAAAGCCTCTGTGCTGTGATGTATGGACTGTTTGTTGTTGCAGTAATAAGTCTATCATGTTTATGCCCTGTATATGCAGTAATATTTCCTGTAATCTGTAAGAACTACTGAGTTGTTTTGTGAAACACTATAAATTAAGGGATTGGCAAATACCAACCCCATGCGCCAAATCTGGTCCTTCATCAAAATGATTTGGCCCCCCCAATAAAACCTGAAACTTAGAATTTTTAGGAGGTATGTCCAGGTTTCCCCAACAGGCTGGGTATAGCAATATCAAAACCTTTACAGCGTTTTTCATAAGTATAATAATTAACAGCAAAGTCTGCCCAAACCTTCCACATGGAGAAAGGTGTCCACACTGACTCATTCTGCAACAGAGTGCTGACTCTAGACAGCCCACCCACGTGTTGAAATTAAGTCTAATGAACATACCAGATAACAGGTGAATAAGAAAATGTCTTTATTTAAATGAAACCATACCAATCAAACACAGCCCACCTTACATTTGTACAGTTTTGAGACTGCCGTGATGTCTTTAATCAGATAATGGGGCTGACTGTAGCATAGTTTAAGAGCTGTAATGAATAGATAATAGAGCGTACTACCCCTTTTTATCTAAGAAAACGTTACGTCTTGGTGTAACTAAGTAAACTGGGTTACTGCACAGTACTGAAGCTTGAGTATCAAGAAGAATTCAAACATCAATTAAACTATAAATCATTATTTCCAGCTAAATACTAAAACAAAAACTTAAAGAATTCCAACCATTCGCCTGTAAAATTATGTTGGACAATGATGGCCCATGGGCAAAAATTTCCTGTTGGGCCCCTGATGAGCCCCCACCTATTACTCTCTGCGCAATGTATATGTACCTTGTTGCCGCCATGTCCCTATTAACTCCAGTGCAACTAGTACTCCTGTGCTGGAAAAATACATAATTTGTGTTTGTTTATAATCATTTGATTGAACACTCACAATTATTAATATGTAATTAATTGTAGCACAATACAACCTACAATGACAAAGCTCTTCAAACTACATTTTGGCACAAGGTCCCTCTACAAGACATGGCCACAAAATAAGCTATTAATGCAGGACCCACTTTAGCTGATATTAATTGTACTTTAGTGGTGCAAATTTGCAATTAATCAAATTACCAAAACCATGTAGTGAACCTGTTTGTTTGTTTTGGGGTTTTTTTTTGTCCCCGGGACAGTTACCTCCTTTGCCCAATTGGAAATCCAGCGTAGTGGACACCCAGTGAGCAGAGCTCAAAAAGCTGGTCCAAGGCTGAAATAACTGCCGACCCCTGCTGTACTAACTGCAACAAGCAATGACTCCGCACAACCACGAGAGGGTAAAGCTGTACATCTTTCGGCTGTGATGTTTTTGGATTGTCTGGGCCTGAACAGCTGCACTCTCACTTTTCTTAAGCAGTCATCAGCCGCTCATATCCTCACATAGACGCTGTCTTTACACGTATTGGTGATTCTACAAAACTGACAGTCTCATCTCACAGGATCTTCATCTACGGTTTTGATGTCGTAAGAATATTGGTTACTCTGCGTCTTGTTTTCAGGACAGATAAGCATCTCGGACACTCGCCGTGAGAAGCACGCTTAACTGTCGTGTTTTGATGACGCCATCACTGGGACTTTCCGGATACGTCACTCGGGGCTTCCGAGTTATTAAGCTAGCGCTACCTAGTGTGTTCATGTCGTTAGACGCTGTAAACGTCGCTTCGTTGCTCTGGAGTACACACCAAAAGAGACCATGAAAACGACAAAGGCTCGTAACAGCTCCGAAAGCTTTGAATATTGAGGCGTCGTTGTCAGGAGCGACGGTAAGACTAAGAGGCGGAATGTCAACAACGCGGCCCCTCCTCGGAATGAGACGAGTCACCGAGCTAACGTACCCGGAGCAGCCGACCAGCAGGCTCCCTGCGTCAGCCGGGAGGCAGCAGCTAGAGGCCCCCACCGTGGACGACTTTACAGTGCTAGAGGATAAAGAAGAGGAGCTGAAATGCGCCAAGCCTCGAGTGGACCAGGTTTTTAAAGTGACGTTCACTATTATCGGTCTGTTGGACCACACGGGACAGCCGCACGGGAGCAAAACATCACGGCAGATATGGCTGCAGCTCAGGGGAAACAGAGAAGACGTGTCAAAGGCAAAGGTGAGGTCCTGTTGTACTGTTTCACTTGCATTTTCTAGCATATCTATAGCTACACCAATAGTCCACATTGACAAAGAGTTGTTTTTATCAAATATAACGCCAAATAATCACCACGCTGGCAGTACCGCCCACTGTCCGTCTGTTTTTGGCTGATGAACAGGTGTAACGTTAAGTTATCAGTGTCCCGTGATTGGCACCACCTGCTTATTTATCACACATCTCACCAGCATAATCTAACTTATATAACATCACTGGGAGAGAATGTCGTATTGAGATTATTATGTTTGTGTCTTCCTGGTCTTTAAAGGCAGCACCACAAAGTGACAACAAAGTTGTTGTAGCTAAGAGAGATATTCTATGAAATGGAGGCTAAATCCCAATACAGTACAATCACAATAAGGATGTAGCCTGTTACAAGTCTCTGGGAGGCTACATTACTAGACAATCTAAAGAACATCGTGATGTGGAGAACTTAAGTTTAAATTGGCAGAATACATTTTAATAGACAACTGAACCGAGATAAAACATTATGTAACAAAGTGTATAATTTAAAATGTCAAGCAACCATAATACAGGGAAAAGCTAGAAGTGACAAAAAGTAAATAGTTGAGAGAGTTCAGTTGTCTGCAGTATGAGAAGCAAACATAATGTATAAATAACAATATATTGCTGTATTTTATGTTTGTCTGTATGATAAATTTCAGCATTTTGATGTATTCAGCCATTTTGGGGATACGTGCACACACATTACAACATATTATATGACTGTCTTTCTTTCTCAATTATTGTCGAATTTCTCTTATTGTTTGGACGTGATTATCAAGAACAGTACATTGTGTTACTATGAGTTACGCAACCCTTACTTCCAAATAAATATTTTCTGGCCACAAACTACCATCTAATAGGATTTTGGGTCCCGGGGATGTCGCTTCAAAGGCTCGTGGGGGCTTCCTGGGCCACTTTGGTTCAAAAACCCTCAAATTTGACATCTAAAATTATGGGACAATGTGGCAGCACTCTTAAATAAACAATGCTCAGTGTCACTGAATCACATTATCTGGCACAACTCGAAACACAGCCATCAATTTAAAAGGCAGCTGGGCCTGAGATGCATTTAGAGATTATACTCTACCCTTACACATGCAAAATAGCTGTCAGCATCTGTAGCATTTATTTATTCCTGTGTGATTTCCCATACAAGAGCATCTTTCACACTTCTGCATCTTGTGTCACGAGTCCCTCTTTTTTGTGTAAGTTGCTCCCCCTGTAACCAGCTGTTGCGAGCTCTGCCAGTCAACCGAGAATGTGATGTGGAAATGGTAATTTTACTGTCAGCCCGTTCAACTCATGATCAGGATGACACAGGAGTCATAAATGGCTTCCTGCATAACCATACCAAGTTATGTTGGTGCTTCCTCTAGTTTGGGAAATCACTGCCATTATTCCCATAACAGCCTTTCTTGTAATGTAGTTTCACAAGAGAAAAGTGCTGCACATGATCCAAAACTGTCCTAATTGTTATTTTGTCTTTCAACAATCTGCCACAGTTTGCAGCTGCTTCTCACAGCATCAGCAAGTTGGCAGTGCAAAACTGTCTGCTCGACTTACAGAAGGGGCAATACCGTGTGTGACTGACTGTATTTAGTTTTATTGGAAATGAATCAGTGGCTAGCAGCCAGGTATTTGGTTCTTATACCTGAATATGTCTTCTTTTGCTTTGTAGTGTATTTTGGCTTTGACTAAACAGAAGGTGAGTTAAGTGATGCAAGTAGCTTTTAGGTCTCAGAGCTACCGTATGTTAAATGTAGCATCAGTGAAATAGAAAGTATGTTGTCTGTCCAGTCAGTCACATCACTACACTTAAAATACTGGTTTGATAACTTGAATGTTGATTCCTTAAAGCCTAACTCTTTGCAAATGCAAATGAATCTGGAATCTCTAAGTTAATTTTCGATTTCTAAGGGGGGTTACCAACGGGCGCAGACCAAAACGCCTCTGGACACAATTGGATAGATCTACAACCAATCAGAGCAACAAAATGTGTGACGTAGCACTGACCAAATCCTGTCGGAAGTACAGCAAACACACCTTTATTATCAACAAAAGCTTTAATTGCAGTTGTTTGTTCTTCTTTTAGAAAAACAATACCGTCCAGTTAGCGGCAGCTATCCCGGTTGTTTACAAAAAATGCCTCAGCGGCGCTCCTCCTGTACAGTTTTCGTATCAAACCTGCCCCATGTTAGATAAACTGTTGTGATTGGCCCGACCCGGGCCTGGCCGGCTGGAAATCTGTCTGAATGGGAGGGGGACCAGAGAATAATTTCTTGTTAAAGGGTTGGTTTGCTCAAATTACAAAAAAAAAAAAAAAACAAAGCATGCAGATAGTTTTGGTTTTATTTGCCCAGGTTTTGAGATATTCGATATTCTGAGATTTCTGCCTCCACCACAATACAGTGGAGGTGAATGGGAATTTGTTTTTGGTGCTCACAACATTCAAAATTGACAAACAGCAATTGTATAAATACTTACTGATAAGCTTTCAGCTCATACACCATGGCATGCATAATTCTACTGTATGCTTAAAAATTATACAACTAAGTAGAGTTTCCTACCAAAAACTGAAACTAAACTAAAAACCAGAGTTCTATTTTTAGTTGTATTTCTAGTTATTAAAATCCCAAAGTACTAGTACCTACGGTCTCTCAGCCCATTTGGGTATTGCAGAGGGGCCAGACCTACTGGAAATCCCAACTCATTTTATTGGTGGTTTTGTTGGCCACACCCAAATATTTGCGATCTGGTTCTCTGTCATGTCTGACATCCTTTCTTTTATTCTCTCCCACTGCGTCATTGTTGAGTCATTTTACATTCTCAGTACTACTGGGCCTTTTTTTTTGTACACACACATTAACACTAAAGAAATGTGACGCACTATCTATAAGGAAGTTAGCGCTCCCACCTGCAGCTGATTCATCCGAACATTTCCCATAGCCAGGAGATTCCCTGAATCAATGACAAGTGTTTAGTTTCAGCACGTGTCAGCTTTACTGCTTCAGCGAGGGTGGGGCGTGCTTTTTAAAAGGCCACATGCATTTTCACTGCTTTCTTACTTTCTTCATATTTTCCAGAGTTTGTCTGTCAAGCTGCAAAAAGCAGTTTCCCGTCATATATAGGAATTATGGTTGTTTTATTAATGAAGCGTTTGTTCATTGACATGCTAATACAGTTGTTTCTTCTCCTTGTCGTGCAGGAGTATGTTCGAGGACTCTGTGACCCTGAACTGCAGAAAGAGGAGCGGTACCCAGTGGACATGCACTGTATTTTTGCTGGTGCCCGGGGCCTCTTCCTGGACAGGCTCATACGGGACACAAGTGCTGAAGTTGTGGTGCCTGAGCCAGGCCGCCTGCGGTTGTTGGGCCGAGCTGAACCCGTAGTGATGGCCCAGAGCAGAGTTCAGCAATTTGTAGCACTATTCCAGGTATGGGTACTAATAATCTGTGATCACACACAATTTAATTACACAGTAGTTTAGTCTAGTTAGTGGCAGAGGGTTGTTCAGCCACATGCGCTCTTCACTTTTCTAAACATCTGTAATATGTATTTTGACTCTAAATCTAGTAGTTGGAGCTACTTTCTTAATCCCACTGAAAACTTCTAAATCTTCCAAAGTAGAGCTGAAACAATTACTCTATTAATTGTGGAGTCGATCGACAGCAAACTAATGGGACAATTTAATAATTGA
The DNA here is from genome assembly GCA_008360985.2 of Macquaria ambigua. Classification (NCBI taxonomy): domain Eukaryota; kingdom Metazoa; phylum Chordata; class Actinopteri; order Centrarchiformes; family Percichthyidae; genus Macquaria; species Macquaria ambigua. Next base: position 34,096 of record VMKM01003146.1, read on the forward strand.
TTTAACAGTTCTATCATTTTTACATACATGCCAAAATTAGCTGGTTCCACCTTCATCTTCATCTTATATGATAGTAAATGTAACATCTTTGGGGTTTGGACTGTTGCTAGGACAAAACAAGCCTTTTGAAGACGTCACCTTGGCCATTGGGAAATTGTGATGGGCATTTTTTCCCTATTATCTGACATTAATAGACCAAATGATTAATAATTTAATAGACAAATTAATCAGCAAATTAATCGATAATGTAAATAATCATTATTGGCACCCTTCACTATGCGGTATAGCACACTCAAATCTGTATGTGTGTGTGTGTGTGTGTGTGTGTTTGTGTGTGTGTTGTATCCAGGAGAAGCGAAGTCTGCCGAGCGACAGAGAGCCCGCAGTGAAACGAGCGTTCAAGTCCTTTGTGGAGGAGAGGGATGATAAGTACACTATGGAGCTTCTTCTGCTGCCCAGTGCCCTGAAGGAAGAGTTACTGGGACTGGCTCATAGCCCCACTACCACAAACACATCCTCCCTGGTTAGTGTTTACCTTTTTTAATATGATTTCGTACAGTACAGCATAACCTCAGTGTCCACCTGAAACTTGGATTCCCTAGAGTGACTTTGGATAACTGCAGCGAATTTAGAAAACAGTCAAATGTATCTACTGGATAGTTGGATTTATAACCTCATACTCTATGAGTTCGTAGGTTTTAAAAGGTGAGTTGTCCTATTCCTGGGCAGTGTATGTGTTTTGCCACAGCTCAGCCAAAAATCTACAAATTCTTAGTTGTAAGAGTTAGCGTAGTCATAATTTGCAACAAGTGGTAAGGATTCATGCTCAAATAAACACATTTATGGTGTCTGGATAGGCCTAGGCCAAACCAGATTGACCCAATCAAATAAGGGTATTTTTTTCTCTGTTTGTATTTTTCTGCGATTGTGAATGTGATTTCTGGAGATAGTATATTGTGGCCAATAAAAAGTCTGGAATATCAGTGTGGGCAAGGTAGATCTTTGATTGCTGCGTGTGAAAATGTCACTGTTAGTCCCTTGAGAAGTCGATTTTGCGGTGAAATAAAAAGTTTGGCAGCTAGTAAGTTAGATAATGAACATGTAACAAAGCAAATATCCATAGCAAGATATTTAAAGAAATCACGGTTGAAGGAGGAAGAACTGCATGAAACAAGTTAGGATTTGGCTAGCTTAAATGAAGCTAAAACAGCAGGACGAGGAACTGCCAGTTTGACAGCCACCACCACTCCCACAGCAACTGGCTTTACCACCATCACCTCCCACTCCCGAGTCTGCGGCGCCACCATCAGATTGTCTGCCCTTGATGAGCCACTCATCCAACCTGTACTGACATCATTTCCTGCAACTGTTATCTCGGGAAAATCCCGTTTCCCAGAGAGTGGTATGATCAGTTCACATGGATTGAGTATAGTAAGGAAAAAGATGCAATCTTTTGCAAAGCATGTAGGCATTTTCCAGAGGCTCAAACTGAGTTGACATTTGCAAGAACTGGATTTAGACAGGAATAGTCTGCTCCAAACATGAGAAGGGCAAACAACATGCGACTGCTCTATCTAAATTGGAAGCTTCACAGTGACACTAGGGACATGGATTTTATAGAGAGAAAGCATCAGCAGGTTAAAGTGGTATTAGATGTTGATATGCTGTGCACCAAACAAGACAGGTGGAGGCTCTAAATGGACGGAACTTTTTGGAGTTGTTCAAGTTCATTGCAAAATACGACCCTGAAGCCAAGAACAGGCTTAAACCGCTCCCTCTAAATTATGAGCCCAGACATACAGAACGAACTGTTGGTGGAGCGTGCAGCCACTTCATTGTTCTGGAAGATGTAGGCAGGACTGCACAAAACATCCATGTACTATGTGATACTGGCTGATGAATACAAAGATAAGTCTAAACAAAAACTGGTTGCTGTTTGTGTTCACTACATGAATGATGGAGTGATAGAAGAGAGGGCTGTTGTTGGGTTTGTGGAAACAGCTGACATGTCAGCAGCGCGTATTTCAGAGGATTCTTGAAGTGCTTACACCACTGATTTGGGTTTCTGCTTTGACGGTGCTTCTGTTATGTTGGGAACTAGAGGACGGACGCACGTCATTTTAAGATAGACATTTAAACATGCCGTTTATGTACACTGCAGCTCTCACCGCCTTCATTTGTTTTGTTTTTTCTGCTTGTACAAGAACATATGATGAGACTGTAAGCTGCTTGATGGTGTGGGTTTTTTTTAGTTTGTTCTGGTTGGTTTTCGTTTTGGCTTCGTATTTAGGTCTGTACATCTCTGCTGCCTTTTTTTTGCTATGAGAGCTCATCACAGTTATGCCTGCCAAGTGCATGTTAGAGCCCTTCATGTCAAGCCTGTGTCCATGATCTGGCACTAATATTTTTTTTTTTCTTTTTTAAGTGATAGCAGGATGATCATGGAAAATGTAGACTTTGTAAAACAAAACAAAATACCTAGGCCTATCAGTTTTGTTTTTTAATGTTTTTTTTCTGCCTACGCCACTGCTGTGAAGGCCTGTTTGTCCTTGGCTGCAAGGTAGCCTTATATTAGTCACAACAAGGCAGGTTGTTATTGTTCCTGTTCTGCAGAAAACCCACATCTCCAAGAACTAGAGACTAAACAAAGCTTGGGACATGCATGACGGCTCACATCGTTCTATCTATGTTGTAGCCTAATCTAAGGGTCAATAAACATGTACAAATTAAACATTACAGGGTGTATAAACATGAGGCCATCCAAGGTTTTGAGAAAGTTGGGGAAGCATTCCTGCTGGTCTTAAAACCTTTGTGATTACACGGTGAAACAGTTTTAACTGATAAATCCAGCCTGTCACAGAAACTTCTGATCTTATGATGTAGATGTGCAGGTTTTATCATGCTTCTTTCAGTTTTGAAAGTGTTTTGACAACTTACATTAAAAGGTTTGAAACTTTTAAAATGGAAATTGATTAAACTTGGTAACATGTAAAAAGTTTATAAAAAGCTTTTTTGTGTAACTTTCCAATTGTTACTTTTAGGCATTTAGCAGCTGTTCTAATTCAGAGCAACTTATGAAACAGCAGTAAAGTTGAAGAACAGGTCAGATAATTTTGGCAGCTGTGCAGTAAGTAAAAGAGACAATTCCATGCCTCTTTATTTGTGACACAAACTCTGGTTTTGGTAAGGAGAACCACGTAGGGAAGTACAATATGAGCCATGATGACCATGGCAAGTGTTCATGTTTGAGGGGGACTTTTGCTGGACTTTCCTAACTGTGGTGCTTGCCATTGTGCTTCCTCTCCCAGACGCTGCATCCCAGCATGGCAGAGGTCGACCAGGACCGCTCGCAGAGCAGCACCCCTGTGACGGAGCTCTCCAACCGCATCCTGGACACTAGCTTTGAGGAGAAAGGCACCGGAGCAGCATCTGTCACTGGAGGCGCTAAAGCAGGAGGAGCGATGGGACTATGCCCCGAGGCCGTCCTGCTCAACGGCGCTCGGCCCTCACACAAGCGGCGCTCATCTGAGAGCGAGACTCGGGACACAAAGAGACAATACTCTCTGGAGCGGAGGGATGAGTCGCCGGAGAGAGCGAGAGAGAGGGAGCGACAGAGGGACCGAGAAGGCCGGGGGGGCGGTAGCAGCTGTAGATCCAAAACCCCCTCTGCTTCATCGTCCTTCTCCTCTTCAGCAAAAGCAAACACAGTAGTCGGTCCGATCATGTTGGACACCAGTGAAGGAGTCTCAGATGATGGGGAGGCAGTCAGCCCAGAAACCAACCTCCGCTGCTTGGTCAATTTCTTCAGGTAAAGGTCATAAAAGTTTGAAATGTGTGCAAAGGAATTCATCATTATTACTTCACAGGGCTAATAGGAAGTGCTTGTGAGCTAGTGAGAATTATGTAGTCGTTGGTCAAGTAGAACAAGTAGAGTTTGACTTTATATTTAAATTTTCTCTTCATGGTTCAGGCTATACAGGGTTTTAGATAGTTTCTTTCTTTTTTCTTGTGTGTTAAACGATAGGTTTACTTAAAACAAAGCTCATATCCCCATATGTACATAGAAAAACTTGAGGGTTGCTGTAATTGTTCCTCCTGTCCATACTGGCCGTGAAGGCATACCTTCATAATGTGATTTCATCATTGTTCTGTGCAAAAATACATGCCAATGTTCAGCTGAAGCTAATATGAGGCTTCAGCAGACTGAGTTAGGGCCTTTTGACACCTAACCCTGGTGCATTTGCCCAGTTAGTGCGGTTTGTTTGAGCAGGTGTGGACACAGTAACCCTACTCGGGCGCCGACCAAAACAACCTCACCGAGACCCTTTAGAAGAGGTGGTCTCAAACACGAATGGTTCGTTTGTGGTGGGAACATGATCCGACCTCGATCAGACCCAACTACCAGTGTACTCGGCAAGCTTGAGCTAAACGGCTCCTGTAGCCAGGTGTGCTTTGCATTCTGGGATGCGGCAGAGCACACAAACTGTTTCCAGTAGTAGCAGCTAGCCGGAGAATGAAGCAGCAATGCTTCTCTCACAGAAATATGCACTAGTCCAGAACACAGGACCTTCTTCCTTTATTTACTTTCTTGCTACTGCCCCAGACACATCTGATCAATAAGTGGAGTGAACGTTCTCACGAGGTTTGTAGTGATGCATTTTAGTTTGCTTGGATTTTTCTCTGTGTGAAAAGAAACCGAACCAAGGGGAAAACGCTCTCAAGTTTACAAACTCATCAACTGATTCGGACCAGAGCAAATGAACTATAGGTGTGAAAACACCCCTGATCAATTCAAGTAGGTATCTTCCTATGTTGATGTCTTTTTAGTCGACATTTCCTTTGTGTTTCTCTGTACAGTGTTTCCTTGTTGAGCGGCAGTGGTGGGATAGTAACAAAAATAGGGAATATTGTACTGAAAATAATCACTTGATTGTTTGAAATTTAGAGCACACTGTAACCCAAAATAAGGACTGTGGAACTGTCCCCCATCACTTAAATCAGAATCATGTTAGGAAATTATTTCCTCACAGCCATTATGGACAATAACCACCAGCCACCAATAAGGCTACATTCACACTGCAAGCCTTATTGCTCAATTCGGATTTATTGATCAGATCCAATTTTCTTTGTTTGGCTGTTCACATTATTTTTTAAATGTGGCCAGGATGGGATTTCAGTGTGAACTGGTCATGGTCCTGAGCTGACCCGCATGTTACATACAGTTTGATTTAGAAGTTGATGTGCAGTGGAAGCCAGCGAATTAGTGAGCAGATGATGACGAGGATTAGGAGAAAGAAGCAGCTGTCTTCCGTGTTTGTATTCGCAGACTGACTCCCGCCAGAGCAGAATTGTGACGAATGTCGATCTAGAATGACGTAAAAGTCGCATGAATTCCGATAGAGGTCGCATCGCAAAAAAATCAGACCTGTATCGGATTTAGGACCACATATAAAAGTGGCCCAAATCAGAACTGAAAAGATCAGATTCCATGTGATTTGTGCTGTTCACACTGTTATGAAAAAGCATATCTGAGTCACATATGAGCAAAAAAAAATCTGATTTGCCTGCAGTCTGAACGTAGCCTCTTCTCTTCTGTACATATGGGCATGTGAGTATTGTTTTAAGACAGCCTTGAAATGTGAACCTACCCTTGAATTCTGCAACACTTCTCTTAGTGCCAAATAATACATTGATAAAACTCATTGTTTTCAGAACCATGGGTTACCAGCAGGAAGTGGTGGAGCGTGTTGTCAAGGAGACAGGACAGACCGAAGATACCTTCCTCGTTCTGGAGAAAATCGTTGAGGAAACCAAGCGTTGTGAGGAGGGGGCAAAAGTAGGGGAAAAAGAGAGATGGTCGAACTCTGTGCGGTCCCCAGACACTCCCTCCTCATCGTCCTCCTCCTCCTCCTCTACGGTCTCTCGATTCAGAGAGAAGGAGCGCGAGCTGAGCAAAGCGTTGGTAGACCCGGGCAGGTCTAAAGAGAACATTAAGCCCAACCAGCATGGTGGCAGCAGTAACGGTCTTGGGCACCGGAGGCAGTGCAGTGGCAGTGAGACCAGCACTCAGCAGGTACACCCCCTCACAGAAAGATCAACATAATAAAACACCCAATTTAATACATGAAGGACAGTGAGATGAGGGGAAAGACCAAATCTTCATTTTTAAGTCCCTGGCTGAGTTTGAAATCTTAGAGAAATGCAGTCTAGATGTTGACTGAGATAACTTGAAGATCTTTACCATATTTGTTCTTTCATCTCACCTGTGAGATCCACATCTATCATATTTTAACTCCCATGACACATTTAAATGTTTTCTTCAAAGCCGCCTTCTGCCCATTTTATCTTCCACCCTGTACTCTGATCTCCTCTTCATCTCAAATAATTTCCAATAAATTGCTTCATATCTTATGAGTCATCTTACTTATTATCACATCACATACTGTCACCTCATTTCTTTACTTATTATTTCGGCTTGACAGTATGGATACATTTAATAAGGCATTGCTTTCATACTGATGAAGACTGATATCTGTTAACAAATGTATGGTGGTATAAAGCATGATAAAAATGTAATTTTTCAAATGACGTTGATTAATTAGTTCCAAAACTTCCAAAACGGTATTTACTTTATATCATTAATTAAGACAACAGAATTGTGGGGGGAAAAAAATCATATCAAATCTCATTTCAGGCCATCACTATCAAGAGGAGCTCTAGTGCTCAAGGAGGAGCAGGAAACTACGAGGTTATTACCATTGACGATGACGATGATGTCATCCCCATGAATACCAAAACAGCAGACAGTAGGACATCCCGGATGATGACAGTGGCACACCTGGACACCCAGTCAGGATCCAGAACAGACTACTTGGCACGGGGAGGGGGCGGCGTCCCACAGAGGGACTACCTGTCGAGGGGTGGGACTCAGACTTTGGGAGGATCAGTGAAAGTTGAGAGTGTGACAGCGCTGCGCAGCACGCCTCAGTGGCTGACTGCCACCACCACCTCCTTAGCTTCGACACCCAGTGTAGGTATTACCTTAAAGCCCCCCCACCCCACCCTCCACTCATAAATGTGTTGTGCTTATTGTTGCTTCGCTTGGATGTTTGACCTTCACTGCATATTGGTGTTTGTGCAGAGTTTGACACTAAAAGGCTGTTTCCCCATTATCTGCTGAAGGGGGAAAGTTCCTCTGTGCTCACTTTAAATCTCAGTTTAAGACATGTACCTACGAGATGATTTGAGACATCACACTAGTTTGGAAGTCAATCGTGGTCCAATATGAAACTTACACTAGTGTGATGTGGAAACTTGAAAGAATGGCCTTCTCAGTGTAGTAGGAGACATCTTGTGTCGAGCAGTTAAACCTTTAAAATGTAAAATATTTGCATTCACAGATTCTGGGTTTTTCAGTGAGGGAGGAGTAGATGTAGCTTTAAAAAAATTAAAAAGATGATTGAACTTTTGTTTAGAAAACACAATATTATTCAAGGCAGAGTATTTTATATGTCTGGTGTATGCTGGTTTGTTTTGTGCATGTTGGTGCAGTGTTAGTTTAGTTTCCTAGGCTGCCGCTGAATTTGGGAATTTTTTGAATATCCTGGGAGAGTCAGGGACTTTGACAAAGCAGTGGTCATAGAATTACTTCACAATTAGTCAGTCTTAGCTTATATTTCTACTGATGACTCATTTCTGGTTGTCGACTAGATGTTTAAAGAATCTGTTTTAGTTCTGGATGAAACTGATGAATAATGAAACAAAATATGAATAAATAATAATTAATAAAGACAATATTTATATTTAGTTGTATCTTATACAAAGAGCTGAGCTGGTATCCATCACAAAAATGGCAGAGAGGAATTACAGTATTAATCAATGGATTTCATCTGACCTGTCAGTAATTTTTTTTATATGAACTAGGAGCGTTATTTTTGTAGGCACAGAGAAACAGATTTTTCTCTGTAAATAACAGATTTTTCTTCTGTTGCATGGCAAAACCAACCTCCATACTTAAACTAAACACACATGCAGAGTACTAAAAATCCATTTGTACAGATCAAAAGGCTTAAAATATTAAGCTGTGCTGTTAAACGTGCCCACTCGTGGCGGGGACTTGGATGGGCGTTGTTCAAATTCACATCATGAATCACTTCCTTGTCTTATTGTTACTTTTTTCTTTTTCTTTTCACATTGTCCTCCTCAGTCAGCTCAGCCCATCACCCGGCCCTCGGCCTCTCCCTATCAGACCATCAGCCACATGGGGTTTCATGGGGTCGGAGCCCGGACTCCTCCTGCAAACGATCCCCCGGTGCCCCCGGTGACTGGCTTGGCTCGTTTCCACCAGTCCCTGAGGACTCCCTACACTCTGAAGCTGCCAAATGAGCCGGGACGTCAGGAGCTCAGACACATCATCATAGATGGCAGCAACGTGGCTATGGCGTGAGTCTGCAACACACACACACACACACACACACACGGAAATATAATCTGTCTGGCATCTTTGCCCAGAAAGGCTATACTGGCATAAAGCAGGATGTATGAGAAGTACATTTAAGTAAAAAAATCTGGCTTTTTCATACCAGGCAGGACTATCCACAAATTATTCTCACCAAATTTAAAGAAATGTATTTAATGGTGTGTCCTGGAAGTTGCACGCCAATGAGAAACTTTCCTGTGGCAGAAAAAAAAGTCAGAACCACCTTTGCTGTGGATTCAAAAAGATCCTTCAGATACAAATCGGGTTCAGCAACAAAGAACCAAGCAAACTTGCAGATAATTTGTCTATCTCAGACAGAGCAAAGTGAGTTTGACTCTCTCTCATCTGTGCATTATCACACATCTTGATCAGGTATCAGTCTGACAGCATTGTGGGTTTTGGTCAGGGGATTTTTTGTTTAATTTTTGCCAAGTGTCTGCAAGCAGTGCACATACTATTAGCTCAGAGGATATTGGTGTCACGTGGTTCCATTGAAGGCACATTTTTTAAATGTAAAATGAAAACAAAAATGCGGAAAAGGTGTGGAATGTTTACATGCAGAAATTCAGAAGTTTTATAATTGTTTTTCTTGTTTTTTTGTTTTTGCATATATGCTCTTCAGTACCACATGTCGTTGGTATGACATTGTTTTAAAACTTTGGTCCAGCTTTTAGCCTGCTTAAAAAGAAAATCGACAACAGGAAACAGACTCAGGGAAACCGTCTACTGCTGAATCTCTTGTTTGGTATCAACATGCAAAGCACATGAGGACCTCTGGACTGTAACCATAGCAATGGGAAATGGAAGTTTTGCAGTGACAGGCCACGAGGGTCTGGGGTTTACCGGCACTTGTTAACCAGTGGCGAAGTTGTGACTGGGATGACTCTTGATGTTTTTATGTGAATCACCCATTCATTCTTCTGAACATTATAAATACCCGACTCAGGTGCAGTTTTTCTTACTGGTTTGAGTGTAAAGACCGAGAGTTGCAGCTCCTGTGATGACAATTATAACACCACACCTGTAGTGCGTGCCCCATGTTTTTCCTTTTACATACGAAGCCAACACCCTTCCCATCAACATCGCCATCATCATCATCGGTTAAGGTCACTCACACACACTCACACACACACACTCTCAGTCATACTCTCAAACTAAACAAACCACCTGTTACAGTGCGTAGGTTGCAGCTACAACTTCATTGTGTAGGTGCACCAAAACTTAACCCACGCATTCACATAATGTTGTTACTCATCACCTTTTGTGTGTGTGTGTGTGTGTGTGTGTGTGTGTGTGTGTGCGCGCCCGGCAGAGCGAAAGTAGTTGTAATAACATGATACTGATGAGTGGGGGTGTACTATGGGGGTGTTTTTGAGAAGAAAGGCCTTTTCTAGTAAAAATCTGTGTTTGTAGTTTCTGTTTTATCCAACAAAGAAGGACTTTGCTGTCATTTGTGTTACCTGTGTGTGTCACCAAGGAAGGACGGCACACTGTTGTTTTTTTCCTCACTCTCGGGCCGATGTGTCGGCACAGTCTTCATCCCGGATGACCTTGTTTTGACTTCTCACTTTTGCAACCACTTCCTTGCACGTTCTGTCACTCCCACTTTCCCTCCCTCTTCCCTTTCGTCTTCCCTCCCTCCCTCCTTACCAGAAGTATGCCTAAACAGAAAAGCACGAGTCACCTCTGACTTGACATCTGTCATACGAGATGAACGGCATTACTATATTTATTAGACCACGCAAAGTCAGGCATACAGTTTTCAGTCTGAAAAAAACACGGTACTCTGCTCCTACTCTGTAAGATTACAGACATACTGTATGTGTATATACAGTATATATATGTGTGTGTGTGTGTGTGTGGTCTGCAGTGGTCAGTACCTACCAAAAGTGGTCCAAGGAAGGAAAACCGGTGAACCAGCGACAGAGTCATGGGCGGCCAAGGCTCATTGATGCGCGTAGGGAGCGAAGGCTGGCCCGTGTGGTCCGATCCAACAGAAGAGCTACTGTAGCTCAAATTGCTGAAAAAGTTAATGCTGGTTCTGATAGAAAGGTGTCAGAACACACAATGCATCGCAGTTTGTTGCGTATGGGGCTGCGTAGCCGCAGACCAGTCAGGGTGCCCATGTTGACCCCTGTCCACCGCCGAAAACGCCTACAATGGGCACGTGAGCATCAGAACTGGACCATGGAGCAATGGAAGAAGGTGGCCTGGTCTTCTGAATCATGTTTTCTTTTACATCATGTGGGTGGCCGGGTGTGTGTGCGTCGCTTACCTGGGGAAGACATGGCACCAGGATGCAGTGTGATGCTTTGGGCAATGTTCTGCTGGGAAACCTTGGGTCCTGCCATTCATGTGGATGTTACTTTGACACGTACCACCTACCTAAACATTGTTGCAGAGCAAGTACACCCCTTCATGGAAACGGTATTCCCTAATGGCAGTGGCCTCTTTCAGCAGGATAATGCTCTCTGCCACACTGCAAAAATGGTTCAGGAATGGTTTGAGGAACACGACAACGAGTTCAAGGTGTTGACTTGGCCTCCAAATTCCCCAGATCTCAACCCGACCAAGCATCTGTGGAATGTGCTGGACAAACAAGTCCGATCCATGGAGGCCCCACCTCG
>VMKM01003147.1:0-45174 GCA_008360985.2 Macquaria ambigua
AGAGAGAGAGAGAGAGAGAGAGAGAGAGAGAGAGAGAGAGAGAAAGAGAGAGAGAGAGAGAGAGAGGCACAGAGACAGAGAGAGAGAGAGAGAGACAGAGAGAGAGAGACAGAGAGACAGAGAGAGAGAGAGAGAGAGAGAGAGAGAGAGAGAGAAGGAGACAAACAACCAGGGAGGAGGAGGACGAGGATGGAGAAAGACCACAGAAGAAGAAAATGGAAGATAGATGGATGGACGGATGGACGGACAGACTGACAGACGGATGGACAGACAGACGGATAGATGTAGATACCTGTAGGAGATCTTTTTATCCCTCCACTTCTGTCCCGTCAAGGCGTAGCGTTTATTCCTCTGCCGGCGGCTGGTGTGAGGATGATCTGGGACGCCACAGCGAGGTCTCCTCATCCACCTGAACACAACATGACACTTAAATTTCACCAAAGTGTTTCATAGCTTAGGAAACACTTTGATCAGATTAGTACACAGGAAGCTGTGCTTCCTGGTTCCACTGCCAAGTACAGTACTGTATATCTGTTATTCTGTTTATGAACATTTGCTGGACTCATTTCAATCAGAATTGGCCGTTCGCTAAGCCTGAGCCTAAGTTACCGTTGCTGGGTGTGTCAAGATCAGTTTAAATAATAACAGGGGCAAATTTACCATCAAAATTCATATTCATTTGTGAAACAATAGATCCTTGATTTCAGACAGAAGAAGACAAAAGCAGCTTTTTATTTCTAGCCATCGATCGTGGATTTTGTCAGCTGGCAGATTTATTCAGCTTTAGCTAACTAGCATAAACTTGAAAATGTTCCCAGCTGATTTGTTTTAAAATGAAAAAAGCCTGTGAAAGAGTCTTTACTATGAACATGGTGGTTACATACATGATATCATGCTAATAGACTGAGGTTCAAGCTAACGTACATGTAACATCATCCTCTCCAGCTGCAGCTTTGTTAGTGTGTTGCAGGGTAAAGCTAGTTAGTCGTAGTATTACAGTCTAAATAAAACTGTAATTGAAATGTTATTCATTCTTGGAAGGTTCAGATGCTTACATCAGAAAAACATACTTGGACAAGCAACAAGCAGTGGTATTGATTTATGCTTTAATGATACACTTTTACAAGAGAAAAGGATTTGAAGAAGAGGAATGATCAGTGAGTTTGGCTTATTTATCACAAGTTTGGCTGCAGTGTAAACCTCGTGACCCTGACGAAGGCTGAAACACGTCACAATAAAGTTGTTCTTTATACTGCAGCTGTTGCTGGAGTTAGGACCTCTTCAGACGTTTTCCCCTTCCACATGCATCTTGGAAGTAGGTGAGGTTGTGTGTAAACTTCCCCAAACCAAAAAGTAGATCCTGCGTCTCAGTCATTTATTTAAACCCCATGCCAATATGAGGTATAAGAAGATAACCAGTTTTCCTACAGCCGGTTTCAGTAACCGTAACTGAATCTCAACCAGCAACAACAAGGCCGACAGAGTCACAGCAGTTTTAGAGTATTAAGTTAAAAATTCCTGTTTAGACCATCAGCAACACAAACTGGAGTTCAGCCAGTTCAGCCAGGAAGCTGCTGCACACTGAGGCTAAATATGTCAGGCCAATTAGAGTCCATTCATAGTCAGTTAAAGTTCATCTTTAATCATACCTGTGGTCTCAAAAGGTTTCATAACACCCATGAAATAAAATTACTGAATCTTACATCTCGCCCACACAAACCAGATTCGTTTACCAGCTTGTATATTGAATTAGGGGCATCACATTTAAATTTAAAAAAGGGGGTCGCTTGTAGTGACGAACCCGCAGAGAGAAATCACCCTACTCTGCAGCTCCCCTCGGCTCTAAACAGCTTTATGGCAACTTTACTGTTTGGTTCAGTCACACTGCTCTCATAGCATTGTTTTTGGCCGCAGCAGACAGACACGGTTAGCGATTAGCTGGTGAACATAGCTGAGCCTTTCCCTCAGGAGTTAGTGGAGACCAAACAAAGCTAAAAGGAGACTGAATATTGGACTTAGATTCGTCAGGGGGGCAGAAATACAACGCTAACTGAATGCTAATGTTGCTCTTTGTTAGCTGGATGTCTAAAGAAGCAACTGCTTGCTAACAAGATCGTCATATTAACTTAAAAAGTGATGATGTGTTAACATCTTGTGGCCAGAAAATCAGCTGTTGCAGGTTTAAGGCCTGTACAAACTAAGTCTGGTCCAACATACTGTAGCAAAGTGCAATTTACAACAAACTTATCGACAACAGGAACAACGCTATTGGACAGTTCTGCACAAAAACAGGTTACGTTCAATGACACCTGGTCTACATTTCACCAAAATGAAATGTTATGTCTTTGTTATGTTTTGTTTTTTAAAGAGATTATTGGATAATTTCTCAGAGTCACACGTCTGCTGGGAGAACCTTGATACTAGAGACCGTACATGTGTTGGGGTCTACAATAGGCCAGCGACTCACTCTATAGTCGTCTCGTCCAGTATTCCCGTCACAGGAATGCCGTAGAAGCGCTGCATGGCGGCCACGGCGGACTGCATGGCTTTCTCCTGCCGCAGGTCTGACGTGCGGACGTCGTGAGGCAGCAGGTAGCCGTAGTTCTTCAGCCACGTCTGAGAAAAGAAAATCAATACATACAGTCACAATCCATTACAAACATTTCCTTTACCTTCATATTCAGTTTAGAAGTGCAGCATACATTGACAACACTTTTTTTAGAGCAAAGGGGCTAACACAAACTAAATTCTATATATACGTTAGTGATACTGAAAGATGAACTAGAGGTGAGTTCAACTAGAGTTAAAGTGTTAATTGACAAATAGATTTTGGACTTATTTGACTAATTGATTAGAACAGAAAAAATGTTCGATTATTTCTCCAGTGTCATCATGTGCAGCCTCGCAGGAGCATCTCTTCAAATGTGAAACACCTGAGCATGTTTGTGAATATTACTGTGATGCTAAAGATTTTCCAGTAATGACTAATGACTAATAGCTCACCCTCCATAAAAAAGGACTATTGAACGATTAGATGACTAATCGGCTGAGAGGGGAATGCAATTCTATCAACAAAATTAAAACTGAAACATATCGATGTGCTGAATAAACAGTATTGAGTTTGTGTTATTTTGGTTTTGTCTCTTCAGACATCATTTGTCAGCCAACAACTCGGCCTGTGACAGCTTTCTCTTTCTCTGTGGATGAGGTTTGAGTTTCTGTAGGTGGCGCTCTTTGGTTTTATATAAAATATATAAAAAACATATAAAACACAGATTTCATGAACTGGTTACAGGTTGAGGCGTTGTTGCGCCTTGTTGTCTCTTTCAACACGTCCTCAGACCTAAACAACAGAATAGGTTGTTTGCCAATGACTCCCAGAACGACATATATGACCACTGGAGAGTACCAGCGACCGGAGAGTACCGGACCTTCGTGGTTCATAGACCACAGACTGGATATAAAGATGGACGACGTGTCTCCACTCTCTCCCACTGCACAAAAATGAAGCCAAAACATCCCGGTGCTGGTGACAGAATTTGGAGCAGAGTCTGCACAGTAGATCTGTCTCGAGGTCCTGCCCACACACCCACCTGAACCAATCACAGCACACTCACAGTTGTCAATCATGACGTCACACCCCGTTTTTATAGCATCAAATAACTAATTAAAACCAAACTGATCAGAAAAACAAACTCTTGAACAAACATCAGCGTGATAAGAACTACATAAAATGTCAGAAACCATCTTTGGGAACATTTTATTTGACGTGTACTTTGATTTTTCAGTTTGGCCCATCCGCTAACATGGAGGGGGCGGGGCTTATGACCTATACTGCAGCCAGCAGGGGGCGATCCAGATGTTTTGGCTTCACTTTCTGGGAGCTGTCATGCCGTCCATCTTTATATAAAGTCTATGGTTTGACCCATCCACCCAGACCTCCTCCCTACATGGACTTTATCGCTCTTCATACTTCCTCACCTGACTTCCTCCTTTGCTCCCGTCATAATTACTACAACCACTAGAGGTCGCCGCCTAACAATAAATGTAAATATGGGTCGTAATAAGCTTTTATGTAACTTTCAATACGGAAAAAGGCTGAATTGAAAGCTGTCAGATTAATGTAAAGATTGCTACAGATTTCACATTACATGTCTTTCTTTAGTGGTGTTTTCTGAACAAGAGAAAGGAGGGAATAAAGTGTCGGGTGAGAAACTGAAAGAGGATAAAAACAGACTCGGGCTGGGGAAAAGAGAGAGGACAGAGATGTATCGAATATGTCAGAGAGAAACTGGGAGGAAGAGATGAAAGCATGAGGAGAGAGCTATTCCTGCCGAAATGTTCACCGAAAATTTGATTCACACTGATCCAAAAATCGATGCTGAATCCACAAGTTTCCTCAGATGATTCTTATTATGTCGTATTTTTCACTTTGCAGTGCGCCTGTCTCTTTAATATGACATAACACAATCTCACAATCCTCCGGAGAGAGAGAGAGGAAACTGAAGAGGAGGGAGGGAAGAAAAAGAGAGAGAAAGAGCAGCAGAGAGACAGATGAGAGGAAGGAGGGAGGGTGGGGAGAGATAATGAGGGGGGGTTTGAGGTCTTCTCTACAGTCGGTCATTAATATTTCAAAGTGTGTGCCAGCCTCTCCCAGCCACTCCGAGCCCAGCAGCCTGCACTCAGCTGCAGCGCCAACGTCTGCCTAACCGCCATGACGGACGCAGGGAGGTTACCAGCGCTGAAGAATCCCAGAAACCTTAAACACACTTCCACATGTGAGGAAGTCAATCCCTCATTCCTAAATATAATATCTTAATTTGAAGATTTGATAGAACAATCACTGAAAATGTTTTGTGAAAATAAAACATTTAGATAGAGTAAGATGAAGATAAAGAATTATCACTGCGGTGACACCTCGCTCATAAACCTGCGTACGACTCTGTGAATGTATATAAAGGATTTCACTTTTGAGCACTTTTGCCCAAGAGATCCTGTGGAAGCTTTCACATGTTGAAAATGTAAATGTAGTTATCAAATGCCATTACAAAAAAAATTATAATCTAAACACAAACTTTTCAATGAGATTTAGTCCAGATGGCTGTAGGTCTTCTGCTCCAACAACAAACTGACACTTGGGAAAAGACAAAAAGGAAGTAAAATCCACGAGCCTCTGCTTTATGAAACCAATTATTCTTTTATAAATCAGTCTGAGCGGTGTGCTGAGAAAGAACCAGAAGAGCGCTAAAGACAGAGTGATCTGCCTACACGGAGCCACCCCGCTGATCTGTTGCTAGCTGGTACTCTGTTACGTATAGTGTCTTTCTGATTTGTATTAAAAGGACGCATTTATTCTGATTACGATGCAAGAAATCCTGGAGTTTGATGATTAACTCTCTGAAGACAGACCTCCTGCGGGCGACCCTGAACTGGCCGCGGGAGGTCGTTGTTTGCATAATCCTGTTTAAACTGATCTAAAATAAAAACCAACAGCTCGAGCATTCATTCTTTTTGCAGCTGAAAGCTCAGGCGGACGTCTTTTACGTCCTCACATTGTACGCTCGTGTCGGAAGTTGATGATGTCATTACGTTACATGCGGTGCAAATCATGTTTTAATCTATGACAGAGTTTCAATAATTGTATCAGTCATTCTGGTTTATTGACTTCCAGCCTTTTAGCTTAGGTTGTACAGATTTTAGGGATATGAAGCATTTGAAGATACTCCAAGAAATGACATCACAATAAGCAAAAATACCAACGTAGGCCCTGGCAGACCGTTTCTACCACCCAAACTGTGGTGGTTTGACAGAAGCGGTAACATTACAACTTATGTTTTCATAATCAATTCCAGACCAGTGCTTTGTACTGAATAACTTCCACATTCAGACGACCTTCATCTGTCTGAGGCGGCGACTGACTGTGTAACTGGATATATTTCTGTTTATTGGCAGTCGACTTCTTCTGTAAACTCCACTGTACCGACTGAACGACTGAAACTAACGTGTTGATGCTCAACACGTTAGTTTCCCTCCCAGGAAGCCGCTGCAAAAACAAGAAGCTGTGTGACAGAAGCTGTTCGGGAGCTGGTCTCCAACTCCAGTGTTTAACAAACTTATTTAGACTGTGATCCTAATCTGCTTTTAATCCAGAGTGTAAACGTGAACACAGTGTGCCGCACGGTCCGTGAGCCGAAAAGGAAACCGACTGCTTACGATCCAATTTAAAAAGTCTGTGGCGATGACAACACAAACATCTCAATCTGATTCCTGTAGTTGAATCCTGTTCCATCCAGAAACAAGAGCTCCGGGCAAGAATCAGCAAAACAATTTCACCACAACTGTCAACATACAAGACCTCTATTGGAAAAATAATGATTTTAATCTATAACAATAAACTAGACAATGCAGTCTAAACAAGTGTTGATTTTTATCAAGTAATAAATGAGGTTACCCGGGTCTCATAAGAACTGATGTCACCACGTTTCCAAACGGTTAATATTTCATTTTCCTCCAACAGCCGACTGCTGACATGCAACAGAAAAGTTGCCAAAAGAGGTTTTGAAGGAGAACTGGAGCCCAAAGAAGCTCCGATCTGTTTATTGTTGGAGTGTGCTCTGAGACACACACACACACACACACACACACACACACACACACACACACACACACACACAGAGCACTCTGCAATGAAGTCTCTAAGGACCTCGATACTGCATTAGTCAGTATGTTTGTGTGTGTGTGTTCATGCATGTATGTGTTGCTGTGTATACATGCAAGTGTGTGTGTCAGTGCATCCGTGTGTATGTCGTTGTGCGTCAGTGGATATGTGTGTAAGTTGCACCCCTAGGTGTATGCCAATGTTTTAGTGTGTGTGTGTGTGTGTGTGTGTGTGTGTGTGTGTGTGTGTGTGTGTGTGTGTGTCCCTGTGCACTCTGCTGACGAGTGGGACAGCTGCTGCTGGCTCAGAGGAAGCAGTTTGAATTAAATAATTCACCAGCTGCTATTATACAACAATTACTACAGTGCCATCAAAGCTCTACACACACACACACACACACACACACACACACACACACACACACGTTTCATACAACATGGGTACAGTAACATAAATCACTGGCAAGATTAAAACCGGTGATTTATGTTGCTGTTCCTGAATGTTTAATATTCTTATCTGACTGGGGCAGAGCAGCTCCTCAGCTGCTGGCCAGTGATTCACCGGAGGTTCTGGGGGTTTCAGAGCCCACAGAGACACACACACCTCTCAGAGACCGCCTCGCCAACACACAAACCTGAAACACAATTATTCAGAGAGGACAAGAGGAGGAGCAGGTAACGCTTTACATAAAGGAGGAGATTTTTACTGCCCTGTAGGACAGAATCACCAAATTGTGTCTCCAGGACGATGACTGATGATCAAAACCAATAACTCAAATGATTTATGGCTTTCAAAGCTCAACATCCGTCCTTAAAACTGGAAGATCAAGACGTTCCTGCAGCTGTGTTCACTGCTCAACAATCACGATGTCACATCACATTTTAAATGAGGAGAGTAAAGAGAGAGTTTGGACTTCATTTGCACATAAAAACGTCAGAAAAAAAGCCAAAATATCAAAGCAAAACACGTTTTTATGCTTAGCTGAGATGGAAAAGTTGACACACACTAGTTCACTGCTCTTAATTATTTATGATACTTTTCCAGTTTTATGATACCTGTGATTTGTGTAAACGCAGATTAACATCAACCCATCTGTTGTTAAGATGTTAATAAAGGTTTGTGAAGTTAATATATTGCACCAGTTAATGTACGTGTTTAAATGTGCAGCGGTCAGACTGGTTTATTATCCAAACAGAGACTATAAGTCAAAATGCTCACAGGGTTTTTCTGCTTGAATGTTTGAAGGACTGAAAACTTTCAAGCAGTACACACACACACACACACACACAAAGAGAATACAAATCCATAAATATCACTGCAAATAAAAAACACAACAGGGTCCAACACAATAACAAAAGTGTTTTAATTTAAATATTTTAACAACGCTTTAATGCTCCAAATCACATTTCACTTGCATGAAGGCTGCGAGTGTGCAGTGAATCCTGATGATTCAAGCTTCGCTGCTGTGACTGCTTTTAATATTTCAGCTTGTGGGGGTGCAGCGACTCTGAAACCTGGACTTCACAAACCCCCTGCAGGCCTCCGAAGACGACCGACAGCGAACAAAAATATGAATCAAAAATAAAACAAAACTCTTGTATTTTGTTTTTGCTGACTTCACAAAACTGACTTCACATCAGTTTGGTGCGAGCGGGTGTGTGTGTGTGTGTGTGTGTGTGTGTGTGTGTGTGTGTGTGTGTGTGTGTTTCGGAATTTTAACTAAATGTTTATTTATTTCGCCTGAAGCAGCATCAGTGATTATTCGCGGGTCAATAGTCTCTTTTAGCTTCACCCTGTGCTCAGCTGGGTGTGTCTCTTTTTACACAACGTGAATCATGAAAGAAGAAGTGAGGAAGACAAGAGATGAAGGCTAGCGACTGAAAGATTTCTGCACCTCCACCCTCTCCATACCCACTTCCACTCTGTTTGCAGGTTCACATGGACGATGCTGACTTTCTGAACACATTCAACGCCGTGTTCTGTTCGTCATAGAAGACGCTCCATACAAACGTACACTGCTCAAACTCAGGCCGGTTTCACACAGAATCAGGCGTTGTGGCGATTCGCTGCAGGGTTGTGCGTGTCTGATGCTAACCAGCAATCCCAGCTTGAAGACCGATACAAGCCAAGCCACCACACAGAGATTAACGTCTTTGTGCTCCCTCAGGGCAGGACTGAACAGCTGATGAACAGTCATCACGGAGCCGATCGATCAGTCTCTCTTCCATCTTCACAGTTACTCAGTAAACAGTGGAATATTAAGGTAAACAGCTGATGCTACGATGCTACAGGTAAACAAAGTTCTTCTTCACCTGGGCGTCTGCCGGTCTGATCGCCGGCGTGATTGGCCGCCGCAGCGTGACGTCGGGTTGCGCTTCTCCAAAAGTTGATTCTGTTTCAATTTTTTTGCTGCAGGCCGCTGCGTTTTTATGTGGCCCGCACCACCGCAGCCTGAACACAGTACCCTGGTTCAAATGAATGGAAAAATCTGCGTTTTTGCCGCAGAGCCTGATTCTATGTGAATACGGCCTCAGCTAGAGCTTTAATATTGTCATACAGATGTTAACTTGCGTTGTATTTAGGATCAAGTAAACCTTCTCTAGTCTAGAAAAACGGTAGACATGTTTATTTGATTGTAAAGTGTTATATTATGTATATATTGTGTATATTTACAGGGACTGTTGCTCATAAACATCAGAGTGAATAGATCACGGCAACAGTTGCTGCTTCTGAAAGATGCTGATATGAAACCATGGTTACATAAAGTTACGACAGTCCCTGTTTCCATCGGAGGGAGGGAAGTTCGTCCCAAAGCTTGCTGCTGTATTTATACGCTACACCTTAATGAAGGGTGCTTCATTCAGCTGTGAGTGTGACTACAAACAGAGCAGTGTGGGAGGGGGAGGGTCCGGTTTGAGAAAGGCCCAAAATGTGGGTTGGGTGAAGCTCTCCCTCGTCCTCACACTGCTCCACTGCTGCTGTGATGTCACCATCAGAGATCAGCATCACCAGGACGACAGCGTTAATTATTTGTCCAGATTTTAAGGAAAAAGTTTGTTTCACAGCACAGAGCAGGAACCAGGACTTTGTCAACCAGGACAGGTGCAACCTGACAAGACAGTCGACATCTCCCAACAGCAGAGCAGAGAGAGATCTCATGATGCTCCATCAAACAGAAGGAGATTTTAAACATTATGTATACCAGTGGCACCGGGACGAGGCAGAAACACACAGCGAGGTGCAGAGCAGCGTGACAGTGCGTCACAATTAAAAAACATGACTAAAGTCTCACCAGCAGGCTTTTGTCACTAAACATCTCCAGCTGTCTGTCCTGCATCAGCACGATGACGAAGTCGAAAACATTAAAATGAATAAAGCTCAGTGTGCTGGAGAAGAGAAGAGATGTGTGATGTGACAAAAACTACCAGTTCTGCCTGTCTGTTTGCGTCTACGTCCACCTGCCTGTCTGTCTGCCTGTCTATCTGTCTCTGAGCCTGTGTGGCCGTCTCTCTCTCTCTGATGCCTCAACCTGTGTGTCAGCCTGCCACTGTGTCTCCTCCGTCTGTCTGCTGCGATAAAAATAGACCCCCCCCCCCCCCACTAAACTATTTACCGTCTCTCAGCTTGAGTGCAGCGGGTGCAACCCTCCAGGCCCCCCCCCCGTCCAAACTGTGTGCACGGCCTAATAACTGGGCGCTTTCTCACACTGAATATTTCCTCTGATGTTAGTTTGTATGTATATTGAGTAGGCATCGACAAAATACTGACCCAAAAGTAGAGTACAATAAAACACTAAATACAGTCACAAAGAGCTGACATCTGCAGATAACTTTGGGCTTCATGATCAATTAATCTGTCGGTTATTTTCTTTATGAACCAATTCATTGTTTGTCCTGAAAAATGCCCGTCATAAGTTCCCAGACTCATGGTGACGTCTTAAAATGACTTGTTTTGTGTGACAAACAGTCCAAAACCTGAAGACGTTCAATTTACCATAATTTAAAACAAAGAAAAGTGGGAAATCCTCACATTTCAAAAGCTGGAACCGGCTCATTTTTGCTTGGAAAAGGTTTTAAATGATTAATCTATCGTCACATTTGTTGCAGATAAATTCTATTTCTATCAATCAACCAATCATTTTAGTTTGTAATTAAATCTTCATATCAACTGGAAGGTGTAAGAGGAAACAAAGGGTTAGAAAGATGATGAAGAAAGAATGACATAAAGACTCATCCTGTCCTCACGTGTCTGTGTCTCCGAGTGCGTCTGCCTTTTATTTGCTGTTATTTTCAGCTGTTTAAATTGTGGCTGGCACCAAACAGTGCACCTTACATTACAGACGCAGCGCACCACATTATCAAACTCCCCTGGGCGTCCCAAACTGAACACGCCTCAACTCAAGCTGCAGCACCTGGAGGGAAGCGGGCGAACGCTTAAAATGTTCCTGATGACTAATGCTGAGTTTTCCTGAGTCCTCCATTTCTGCCTCATCCTTCTCTTCAGGAACAACTTAATCACTATTATCCCTTTTTATTTTTAGAGCTATCCCCTTTATATCTTCTGGTGCGACTGCCTGCCTCCTTTGACTGCTTGACAGTTTGCCATTGTTACTAGAAATGCTCTTTAGGAGAGCTTTGTGTTAAAGTACGGCTGGGTATTGTTTGAAATTTGGCAATGCCGGTATACGATACTACTTACACCTTAGTTTGAAGAATATCAACACTTTGTTTATTTGCTTCTTTTAATTCAACAGAATGAGCCAAACCTCTCAGTGCAGCAGTATTTAATGTTTTCCTAATACGAGCAGCCAAGAACTTTGCCTATAAAATAGTCTAAAATTTGCAAGGCCATGTTTCAGGTCAGGAAATACGTGATCAAAGAACAAGTGGACTGAGAATCTGCTCCACTGCTGTTGTGTGAATATTAGGTGGAGCTGACTCTCCAGTCGCTGCCATTAAACCACCACAGAAGAAGAAGAGGACACAACGAGATGACGTCATTCAAAGAGCTCCAGTCAAAGCTCAAACAATGAAAAACCATGTGGAGATACGAGCTTTCTGTTAGTTTCATGTGTTCATGTGAGGAAGGTTACAGCCTCCTCATCGCTCCACACACACCTGATGTTTTCAGCCATATGCTTCATTTATTCCCTGGAGGCCCTGTTTACACCTAACCAATTGTTTTGGTGCCTAAACTTAATCACACTGCGACCGTTTCACTACGTTAACCATGTGTTAGAAAGCCGGTGGTTAGGTTTAGGATAAAATAATATGTCAACGTTGACTTTTGGTTTCACACGGGACACAAACAGCAGGAGAAAGTCTTGTGTTTGACCCATCCATCCACCAGATACAACTTTATCTATCAGAGCAACCCTGTCTCCTACAAATTACATTTACATACGAGTAATTTGCAACTAATTTGTTAACCTGTGACAGAATGGCCTCCGCCTCTCGCCATATGTGAGCTGGGATAGGCTCCAACCCCTGAACTACGCCTCAAGGGATAAGTAAATACGTTTTGAAGGAACTATAAAGGTGCCAATATTACATTTTCTATTACCATAATGAGGAAAATCATTGCCGATCCTCGACTCTGGGGGGCCCCAAGCAAAGAAGCCGAATGAGGCCCTGCGCCCCCATAAAAATACATTCAGTCAAAAAATGTATTTGGTCAATTGTGCTTGATGAAACGTCTTAACTTACAGACTGTGAGTCAGTAAGTTACGTTGGCGAGCCCTGCTTTCACCTGATCCTCCCACCTCTCCTAGAAGGGGCCCCACTTGTGCCTTTATGGGAGCTTTAAGGGTCTTTATAGTTGACATTGCAAAATGTGCTGATATGAGTGGCCTTCTCCTGATTTTTTTGGGGGGGTCCCCAAACATTTGCCTGGTTTGCCTCTCTTGAAGATGCGCCTCTGAGGAAAATGTTATTATATCTGGTAAGTCGCAAAATGTTGATACTGAACGCATCAAAAAATGTTCCATGACATGATATTTTGTTCTATCACAATACAATATCTGCTTCTGACAACTACAGCGTGATTAAAGTTTTATGGTTATGTTTAGGCGCTGGCAGCACTTGGTTAAAAACTTGGAAAACTCGTGGTCTTAGCTTTAAACTGAAACAAGTCTGCAGTGACTTGAGGCACCCGACATGACGTGTTATTAACATTTACTTGAAACCACATTTCATCTCTGTCTCCAGCTGGGCAGCAACTCAACAACAGTTCCTCAGCGCCAGGGATGCATTTGTCACAAACGTTCAGAAAAGCTTTCACACACTCTCTCTCTCTCATGCTCGCACGCTGCCTACTGTGATTGTTTCTCGTCTGTCAGTTGAACGCGAGTGGTGCTGCTCGGGGGGAATCTGAAGAGATTGTAAAAGCCCAACTGGTGGCTTGATTTCTGGCCTCCTGGCATCTTGCTCGGAGCAGCAGGAGAGAGTTTCACCCGTCGGTTCTGTGAAGCTCTGTAGATCGACGTTTTGATTTGATTTGATGATGCAAAAATAAATATATGGAAAGAAATGTCTTCATGTGTGCAGGTACATGAAGGATCTAATGTGGCCTGTCATTTATTAAACACAACCTCATTAAAATAGATTTAAAGGCTGCAACTATCCAGTTATTTTCAACAAATCCATATTTTCACTCAGAACTGAGCTGAAGAAGATTTCATATTTGAGAAAGACTAAAAGCAGGGACTGTAGGAATGCTGGCTATGAACTGTAGTAATAGAGCACTAACGCAGTCAGGGTTAAGGGTTCAACTCCCACTGCGGCAATCCAGCTTCAAATGTATGCAGTCATGTTGCTGTGAGGCACTTTGGATAAAAGCATCTTCCAAATGGCATATTGTCCCTGTCGGGTGAAGAAACCAGAAATAACAGCCCTGTTTTCAGCTCGATGACAACGCAGTTTGGAAGTTTGTCCTGAGAGTTTTATAAACTCAGAGGAGTGTTGGATGGAGAAACCTCTCTGAATTTTAACTCAGGAGAAAAGTTACAACAGTTTGTCGGATGATTTTCTTTGCAGTGCCATTTATCAACAGAAAATGATTCAACAACTTAAACAAGAAAACAAAAACAATTTAATGTTTAAGCACTTTATCATGTAAAATGTCAAACTTTCTCTGGTTCCAGCTTCTCTGATGTCAGTTAGTAGCTGTTTTTCTCTGTTTTATCTGAATGTAAATTGAATATCTTTGGAAAAAGCAACATTTGAAGACGTCACTTTGGGTTCTGGGAAAATGTGATGGACATTTTTCACTATTTTCAGACATTTTATAGAAAAAAAACGATTGACTGATTAATCGAGCAGCAGCTAGGGTCATGGTTGGGTCGAGCAGCATCACATTGCTGGACACTGAGTTATAGAAACAAACAGTCTAATTAGTTGTATTAAACCTCAGCAGGTAAGAGAACCAGTTTTATTAGGAGCTACTCGGTTGTGAAGCACATAGACGAGTGAAGCGATGACCAGGTGGAGGATGTGAAGACACAAACAGAAAACTAAATGCGAGGTAGGCTTGTGCCAATTGATGATCAATGATTGGTTTGTCCTACGACGATATTACGACTTTGCGATTTTAACTAACATACTATCAGAATTAAAATGTTATTAAAAAATTATCTCTAGAATCTCTAACCAGATCGGCGATCTCCACCATCCTCACCATGATTGGACAATATGAAAATAGAAACGATCGCCCAACCCTAACATGAGGTTTTGGTGCACAGCTGGCACTACCTCACCAACAGGCTGCAACTGCAATCTGTCAAATTTAGGGTTGCCTACTTGTGTTTCCTCTGGGAGAGATGGATTTAAAACCATAGATTTCGTGAACCTACACCAGAGGATCTCAAACCCAGTATGGGAGAGACGTAAGGGAAAGGTACTGCGTGAGGTGAAAGAGACAGGTGTATACAGGTGTTCTGAAATCAGCTGGTTAGTTATTGTAGTTTTTGGCTGCTTATTAACACAGTCAGCAGCCGTTGCAGCACCTGTGACTCACAGCACATGGATGCCATTAAGGTACTTAACCCAGTTGCCGCAATTTGCGTCAAGAATTGAACTCCTTCTTCTCTGAGTCATAGCGCAGTCAAATCTGAACCCACAGACATGATACACATATTTTAGATTCAGTGTCAATCGTGAATAAACGTCCATGAATCTTCTTAGAGAGGCTCATCATAACTCCAAAACTTGCCTGAGAATCATCAGGTTTTTATGTTTTCAACAGTATCACAGTAATCCAGTGATAGTTGTCTGTTCATCCATGGTACACTGCAGACAGGAGCTGCTGACAGCTCATTCTGCAGACTGTTTTAATGGTGCCAATCTGACAACATGTGAACAAATATAGGCTCAAACAAAACAGGGCTCAGGTTTTAGCCCACAGCTAACTCTGTGAATCCATGACAGCATTATCCTCCTTTTGGAGGTTTTCTGAGCGTGTTCAACTGGTAGGAGACCCCCGGGGTAAACCCAGAACACGCTGGAGGGATTATATATCTCATCTGGCTTGGGAACGCCTCAGGTTCCCCCAGGAGGAGCTGGAGAACGTTGCTGAGGAGAAGGACACCTGCTGCCACCGCGACCCAAAAATGGATGGATGGATAATCACACACAGGTTTATGTAACGTGAAACCCTTTTGATGAACGCTCAGGTGGGACTGATGGGCTCATAGCTATGACCTCATGTCTGTGGTGTCATATAACACACACACGCACACACACACACACACACACAACCAAAGGTCCCTGGCCACATGCTGGAAGACACACCGATCAATGACTGCCAGGATATTGATGATGTAAGGCCACTGACACACACACACACACACTTTAAAATGCAGTTGTCTGTGTTGGTAAGAAGCTGACAAGTGAAACCAAAGAGAAAGAAATAAAAAGAGAAGAGATTATTCTGACTAATATCTCATAGACAGTTTTATCAGTTGATTTATAGGCGGATATTAAAAAATGAAATTTCAGTACAGAAATGCGTGACAGAAATAATAGACGTAAGAAAATGTCCTGTTAGTTGTCATTGTCAAATGAGACGTTTCACTCCAGTAAAATGTTATTCTTAAAAGTTCAAACATCTTAGTTTTTCCTGTTCTTTACATATTTTGTAATTTTATTCTTCATTGACAAACCTTTACAGAAAACATGGGGTTATTTAAAGTTTCTGACTAGCTGTACATCTCGTACATCACGTACAGTTCCTTTTTTATCACACAGACAATTGTCACTTTTCCTCTGCTTATTTCTAAGCAACTGGCTTTTATTACTCTTCTTTTTTTGTCATTGCTTGTTATCAGTTTGCATCTGCCTGGTTACTGAGCAACTGTACATGAACATATAGAAAGTCTGAAGCTGCAAATTGAAGATCGCTGAAGACCTAATCACCAGAAAAACAAAGACATCACAGCACCGTCACCGACACTGTTTGATTGACAGGTGACCTCTGTAAAGTACAGGCAGAAACATCAGAACAGTGACAGCGGACATGTTGCTGGATCATTACAGCATCACTTCAAGGTAAAAGTTTTCAGGATGCAACAAAGGCTCGATTGCAGCGGCTGTTGTGAAGCTCGCGCTCAGTGTGGAGTGATGGACAGATGGACAAACAGATTTATCAACAGATCGATGGAGATTTGACGGATGGACGGAGCAGGAGAGAAGAGGAGGCCTGAAAGATGGATGGGAGGACGGACGTGGGAAGCACTTGTATTAGAGCAGCGCTTCAGACAGGCTGTCATCTTCTACACTCATTTACTGCTCTACGAAGTTCAGTCAGGACACGCTGTTAGTCATTCAGGAGCTCACAGATTTAGGGTTGTCCCAGGTTCAAATTTGTGAGCAGCACTGGAGTGATTATGACTTCAATCTGTTAATCCAAAAATCAAACATTTAAAGCTGCTATAATCAATATTTTTACATTTACAATGAATCAAATGACAGTGTGTAATGTGTAAAGGTGTCGCTCACAGTGACAAACCCACAGAGAATTATCACCAGACTCTGCAGAGCTTTTTACTATCTTAAATCATTGTTTTGGGTTTTTTTCAGCCTGCAAACGTCCATTGTTTTGGATCACTCTCAGTGCTCTCATCAGCAGCTGTTTTCAGCGAAAAAGCTCTGATAAAGCCACTGTACACCCCCCACTCAGCACCAACCAGCAGACAGGCAAAGTTAGCGACTAGCTGGTGAACACAGTGGAGCATTTACTGTAACAGCTACACGTGCTGGATATTTTTCTCTGTTGCGGAGATCAGAACAGAGCAAAAAGAGAGTGAATATTGGACTTTTGGTGCCTTCAGATGGGGTCGTGTTTACGAGAAGAGTCCATATGAACGCCCCTTTCTTGTGGTATTCACAACCTCGGAAGTGGAAATTTTCTGAAAGCTCTGAGGTCACGAGTTGTGACGTGTTTGCTGACGTTTTCATTAATGGCGGAGGACAGGGAAGTTCATTTTCCACAGGATGGTAAGTTAATATATTGTAACTTTTAGTCGTATAGAGTTTTTCTTCATAATTTTATAACATGTCTGAGGAAAATGTTGATATTTCCAACGGAAGTCAACATTTCTTGGAAAGAAGCGAAGAACGTCAAGAGAACAACGAGGAGTCTTTTGGCGTCCATGTTGCCGTTGCCTAGCAGCGGTGCATTCTCACGACTTCCCACTTGAACGCCAAACATATCGTGTACTCGACTTCTCATGTTGTAATCACGAGCTCACGACTTCCATTTGAAGGCAGCGTTACAGTCGCCAGATGGGTTGAAACACGACGCCAAATAATGACAATGCTGCGCTGAATCTGCTGGCTGTAAACAGGCAACGGTTTGCTAACAAGTTTGCTGTATCAACTTTATATAACACTTTATAATAGTGTTGTGTTTGCAGCTGGTTTCCACAACAACATATACGACTCTGTCAGTGATTAAACACAAGGACTTATTTCCATTGTTGTGTCTTGTCTACATTTTATATTTTTGGTTTCTATACCCACCTTTCCTGTACAGGGTCACGGGGGGCAAAAGCCAGCATGCACTGGGCAAGAGGTGCAGTCAACCTGGACTAGTTGTAGACAGTTTCTTTTACCTACAGGCACTTTAGAGTTTCCAGTTCACTTGACCTGCATGTCTTTGGACTGTGGGAGGAAACTGGAGCTCCTGGAGGAAACCACGCAGATATGGAGACAACAAACAGCAAACTCCAAACAAGACAGTTTCTGAACCCAGGACCTTTCTGATGGGAGGCGACGTGCTAACCACTGAGCTGCCATGCTGCCCTTTTGTCCGTTTACATGTTTTAATTGGTGACTTCAGTGATTTTAATTGCTGGTAAAAAAAAAAAAAAAAACTATTTGGGTTAAAAGAAAGTGACAAACAATTCAATTACTGTTTGATCAGTGATGAACATTATGGCGCTACACGGGGACGATCTGTACTTGAAATTGTTTCCTCTTCCTGTGCTACCACAACGATCAAACGAAATCCACTCTCCACGTCCTCCTGCGCTGCACCCAGAGAGCTTACAGAGAAGCAAGATGCTTTTTCTCACAACAGACAAAGCCCGGCCTCATATTCATTTTTAATTAGAACTGCACTTGCATTTCCGTCCTGCTCGGCTCCTCGCTGCTCACTCTGTTGTATGTCCTGCACGCTGGCTCTCCGTTAAGGTCATGCTGTTTTCCTGCTTGTGATTATGTGACAACATGAGCTGTGAACGCTGTGTCCTCCTGTTTGTCCCCAAGAAAATCAGTTTGCTTATCGTTTGTGACATAAAAGCTAAAGAAAGCACAAAGAAATAAAACATAAAGGGAAAATCTGCATGCTGGCAGCTCCAAATGACAGCGAGAGGTAACTGAATAATTTGACACCAGACTGACTCAACCTCTGCTTTACCAACCAAACTAAATACAAAGTGATGCCTTTTTTTCATACAGAGTTATGGAGCTGTGTTCCACACTGGCTTCTTAACTTGTTTTGGGACGGACTGGCAGACTTCAACTAGCTTCAACTAGCTGTGACTGCAGCTAAAAACATACTAAACTTTGACGACACACAGTCCGCTCATGTCTAACCTGTCATAGTTTGTTTATAACAAAGGAAACCACAAAGAAGACCAGTTTGTATTTGAATCTTAAGTTTGTCTTAAAGATTCTGGGTTGTAACTTGTAGCACAGCAGTGTTATTTTACTCCCTTCACTACTCCATTTCAAAAGAAATCAATCAAAGACCAATTCTTAGCAGTTTTATACAGCTAACAGTCCTGATTCAAGCAGCTTCCTGAAGCTACTTGAAGTTCATCTAAAAGAACTTAATACTAATAAAGTATAAGTAAACAGCATATTCTGTTTGGATATTCTGAATTAGGCCTTATTCCGAATGTGGCATTTTCTGATTAAGACGTGGGATATGTGGATATTATTCAGGTTTTAGGAGCGTTCTTTGGACACATTTGGACATTTTTAGCACAGTTTTTTGCCTGTTTCCGGTCAGCTCTGTGCTGGAAACAAACCAACCAGCCAACAGTTTGCAGGGCTGAGGTAAAAGGAGAAACACAGCTACTGTTAAACATGATGAAAGACTTGGAGATCAACAGGTTTAGCTTAGTAGGAATACTGTCTTTTTCAGAATAAAGGCAAAACTATGAATATTTTGTGCACGTAACCACGTACAAAAACACATAAGGAGAAGAGACGTATTGTACCAGATTTAGCGACAAGCTAGTTTTCAATCTGCAGTCCCTGAGCAGGTAAATCAATATAGATCCAAACATGTATACAAATTTCAATCGTTACTCCCAGCCCTATGCAAAATAAGCCTCACAATAGATAGTAAGTTTAACATAGCTGCACTTTTTATGTTAAAATCTTGCCAGGTGCAGATTCGAAGGCGATGGGGCCGGGACAAACAGCCCCTTTGGAAATAAATGGATAAATACATTTGCGCATAATACCTTTAAATGTGAAAGAAATAATTTATACATACAAATAATGGCATGCAATTTGGTTTAATCCTGTTCACAGGTTTGCAGAAGATATGACTCACATCACAGAGACAAGATGACATGAACATATGAGAGGGAGGGAGTACAGCACGTCCTCTATCCGTCTGTCTCTGCTCACTGTGGACCAACTCATCTCCTTCCTGCTGGCCACTCTTTCCCTCTTTTTCTAATTTCTGAGTTAAAGTTAATTTCTTTCTTTGCCTTCCTACAGTCTCTACTGCTTTGCATGTCAATGTCCCATTTTCTCTATATTTTTCTCTTTGTCTTGCTTCTGCTCCTCTCCGTCTTTATCCTTTCAGTATCCTGAGTCTCTACCTCCACCGCCTGACGTCCCGTCTCCTGCTGCAGAATTATACAGCTTCTCACCCTTTTTACTCTTTTCACAGAGCCTCATGCAGATAAGGCTGATCTTAGAACCAGTGACATTATGGTAAAACGAAGCTGTAAGTGACTCAGCACCACAAAGCAAACTTCCACAAGTTACACTAAATGCAGTAATGCACCAATTTATGCACCAGTCTCAGTTTGGACCTACAGTACATGAACAAAGGGCTGTATCAGTCACTGACACTGTATCAGAGGAGATCAACAGCTTCAGGTGTGGCAGTTTCATACCTAAACCAGTTTTGCAAATTCTGGTTTATTTTCACTTACAGTGGTCCATTCTGGCAGGTAAAGACAAGCAGCCAATCACAGCCTCTCAAAGCTTCCTAATTCATTTCAACTTCATTGTTTAAACCTTTAAATTCATTTAAAAAGAGAATAAAACCAGGCGGGGAGGATGGATGCACTCAGTGAGAGAGCTCATGGCACCACTTTCTGAAAAACTCACCCTTTACAAAAGAGTTTATATGCCTTTATTAATAGTTCATAAACCAAATACTGATGCTCTATGAATTAATTTAATAATACTGAGAGAAACCTTTGGGCTGTGAAAAGAGACGTGACTGAGTTCATCCTCTGTTAGCAGGACACAGACGCCTCCAGTGGAACATCTGACCTCTGAACTTATAATATATAAAGTAAAACAGTATATAAACAACTCATATATGGTTAGAACACTATAATGTAGTTGTGAGCACATGTTTAAGTGTTTATTAATGTATTTGTACTGACTTATTAATATTTACTGCACTGACTGCAGACATGATGACTTTTTAGAAAGTGAGTCACTCATGATTATTTATTAATGACTTAACTATTAATTACTCACCAGCAAGAGATATTTTTCCCAAAGTTGCTCATATTAATGGGTTTTAACTTATCTATAAAGCATTAATAAAATATTTATTAACTATTATTAAAATCATTAGTTACAACTTACAAACCCCTTATAGAGTGTCTTCTGAGAAAGTGGTACCGCACTCATGATCAGCTCTGAAGTCATTTCTTCTGATTTTATTTCGGATTAATGTTACAGGATATAATCTTAAGTAATTGTTCACTGTATGAAATGTAATGAAAGACAATTAAAAAAAAAGCCCAAACAGACGATTTGCCTGCTTTAAAGTCCATAACATGATGATGCAGTAGCAAAGAATAGAGCGACATGCAGGCAGTGATGCATATCATCATTTATATCATAGCAGTTTGAAAAGGATGTAAATTATTTAAAAAGGCAGGTTGATTGAGTTCAGCTGAGCTAACCATCACACGGCTGCTTCAAACTGTTCTTCAAATGAAGCTCGTCCCGGCTCGCTGCATACAAACAGCACAATAGTATACAATAGTCTCATCAAACGCACGATGACAACTGCTCTCATTTACAGCTGCAGCTTGCACTGAGTGTGTGTGTGTGTGCGTGTGTGTGTGTGTGCGTGTGTGTGTGTGTGTGTGTGTGTGTGTCGGTGGGTGGGTGGGTGAGAAAGACAATGGCTGGAGAGGAGGGACGTGAAAAAAACTTGAGACGAATGAGTAAAGTGGGAGCGAGAGGAAGGACTGTAAAACAATCAGGCTGTCCATCAAAAAGCCAAAATGTTCTGAACGCGCGGCGGGTAGCGACCGCAAAAACAGACGTAAATAAGA
Source organism: Macquaria ambigua (assembly GCA_008360985.2). Classification (NCBI taxonomy): domain Eukaryota; kingdom Metazoa; phylum Chordata; class Actinopteri; order Centrarchiformes; family Percichthyidae; genus Macquaria; species Macquaria ambigua. The sequence continues at coordinate 21,705 of VMKM01003147.1, forward strand.
AGTAGAGGCTCTGTGTCTGTGTGTGTGTGTGTGTGTGTGTGTGTGTGGATGGCAAATCAGGACAAAGCTTAAAACTACTAGTAACAGCCGTGAATTCACACCCGCCTACACACACACACACACACACACACACACACACACTCTGATAAGTGCTGCATTGCAGGCCCATTTAGCCCATTTCTCGGGTGTAATGTAGTGTTTACAACACCCCAGGGACCTGCCGTTCTCCCCGGGCTCCTCTCCTCTTGGGAGGGAGGAGAAAAACAGACAGAATAAAAGCCCAGAGAGGTTTGGAAACACGCTTTCATCTTTTAAAACCATCAACTTCGCTGCCTGCACCGTCACCTTCTCCGTCATCCTGATGGTAATCCGCAACTTGGACATTTTCTCATCATTATTCATATTCACCACCACTTACTGTTATCAGGTCTGTAATCATCTGTTGTTATAATCATCCTCAGCACTACAATCACCATCATCTTCATCACCGTCATCATCATGCTGGCAGGTGCATGCAGCCATTTTGAGAAGGTCTCTCATCACAAGGAAAGTGTAAAACTCACCAGTCAGAAAAACACAATCGATAAAACTACTGGCTCAGTATCAAATCCCACCAAATCCAGCCTTCTCTCCTGTATCTCCGTCTTCTATTATATCAAATACAGACATAATACTCAGGAGTGTGCCTTCGATACCACTCTACTGACTCTCCTTCAGAGCCACACTGACATTAAAGTCAGTTTACAGTGCTGCAGGGATGAAGCATTTTTGTAGTCCAACCAGGAAGTTAGCATCACCCTGGTTCCCTCCTCAAACAGCTAATGGGATGTTTCCATTGGATTCTGGATTATTGCAGAAAACCAAAGTTTATGATACTTACACATTTTGTTCAGCAAGATAATCTTCACAAATCAACACCACTTTTATGACTTTTGAAGCGTAAATACAATCTCCAGAAGTGAAAAGCTAACGTTAGGCTATAAACCAGCTACACCACGGTCACATGACTTCAGCGTCTCCACCACTGAGCTTCCAGCGCTGACCTCTTCTACAAAAAGCTTGTGTTAACCACAGACCTTATTTCAGGCATCGAACCAAAAACCAATTCAAGAAACCCACTGACTTCCAGACGAGGGAACAGGAAGAGCTAACATGCTAACATGCTAACTCACTCCATTGACAGTTATGGGATAATGATGAAATGCTAAAACTACTGTAATGTCTGTTTTACAGCAATATTTACCTAAAGCTTGCTAACATTAGCCACCGTTAGCTACTGGTCACACCAGACAAAATAAGGCCGTAGCAGCAAAACCCCTGAGTATTAAATTCAGCAACGGTTTGTTTTATTGCTTATGGATAAAAGTTGTCATTTGTTAGAGGAATAATGTGCTATTTCTTTTTAGATTAAGATGAGTCATAACTACGCACAATGTGAGAGGGGTCACACTCTGTTTCCATGCAGCTTTCTGCCTCTTTTAGCTCCTTGTTTTTGGATTTATAGCCCACAAATTTACTAGATGGTTCAGTCTCAGTGCTCTCATCAACTCCCATTTCCAGGTGTAGTCTTCAGCATAAACTCAGATAAACCCACTGTACACTGACTGCAGGAAGGAAAAGAAAAACTATTAAAATCGTGAATCGCCCCAAGCTTGAAAAAAAAACCAAACATTTAAATTGTTTGGCCACATCACCGAGCCCTGGTGCTCAGAAAGCATCAAAACATTTGCTTCTTATTAACCACATTACTAAAAGTGCTTAACGACCTGACCACGCCCAGCTAAACCCTGTACATGTATCCAGAGGTCCCTGCTCTCACCCACACTTTCACACCCCAGCGTTTTGGCTTTTTGTGGATGTACTGCTTGAGAGACAGGTGGCCCTTGAAGGGAATGATCTGCTCATCAATCGACTGAAATTCTTCAGGACTGACTTCTGAATGGAAGGTTTTCTCAAGTGCATTTAACACTGGTCTGATTTTGAAGAGCTTGTCAGCATTTGCTGTCAAATCAAGACGAAGCCCTTCCTCTGATGACCAGTACATTCTTGGATCTTGGAGTGCATACAGGTTTGTATTATGCACTATTTCATTTATCAGATCTTCGGGAAATAGATGCATAAAGAAATCTATTGGTTCTGTTCCCTCAACATTCACTTTCCACTCTCCTAAAAAAGGAGGCAAGTCTCCCTCAAATTGGTTGTCTTTAGTTTTCCAGACATTTATGCTTTTTTTCTGTCCTTGAGCTCTGTCAGGTGGTGCTTCCTCAGCTCCCTCATCATCCTCAGCTCCCTCATCATCCTCAGCTCCCTCAGCCTCCTCAGCTCCCTCATCATCCTCAGCTCCCTCAGCCTCCTCAGCTCCTCAGCCTCCTCAGCTCCCTCATCATCCTCAGCCTCTTCAGCTCCCTCAGCTCCCTCATCATCCTCAGCTCCTCATCATCCTCAGCATCCTCATCATCCTCAGCTCCCTCAGCTCCCTCATCATCCTCAGCTCCTCATCATCCTTAGCTCCCTCATCATCCTCAGCATCCTCAGCTCCCTCATCATCCTCAGCCTCCTCAGCTCCCTCATCATCCTCAGCTCCCTCAGCCTCCTCAGCTCCTCATCATCCTCAGCTCCCTCATCATCCTCAGCATCCTCAGCCTCTTCAGCTCCTCATCATCCTCAGCATCCTCAGCCTCCTCAGCTCCTCATCATCCTCAGCTCCCTCATCATCCTCAGCTCCCTCAGCCTCCTCAGCTCCTCATCATCCTCAGCTCCCTCATCATCCTCATCATCCTCAGCTCCCTCAGCTCCCTCATCATCCTCAGCTCCCTCATCATCCTCAGCTCCCTCATCATCCTCAGCTCCACTGTCACTACTGTTAACATTTCCTAATCCTTCTTTTTCTGGCAGCCATTCATCATCATCTTCACTGAACTCGGATGGTAGCTGCTCCACTATCCAGTACGCCTTTCTATCACTCTCTGCACTTGAGCTCTACAAAATATAAAGAGCTAACTGTTACTCACATAATCTTTTACATAAACATCTATCTTGTTACAGAAACTGCATGTTACATTGTAATAACATAAATCAATTGATTTAGGAACCCTAGGAACCCTAACCCTAAAGTATTTTCAAGAACAACAAAGTTGCAGTAATAGTATGAATTGTACTTGAAATATAGTCAGTGATGCATGATGTCCAATTTAGTGGACAGATGATTAATCGTAATTTCCTCCCAACATAAAATCAATATTTGGAAATTTTAACAATGGTATTAATTCTTAGCTGTTACTTGATGTTACCAACTTGTATTTACCTGCAAGGGTCTCCTACTACAGAAGGACTGGCAAGATGTTCCCGAGCTGCTCGACGTTTCTGGCCTTCCGTCGGCCATCTTGGTTTTGAGAAATTTGAGTTGCACTTACAGCGGCTGGCCAGTGGGGGGCAGTGTATGGGATGACGCACTAGCGTCCATAGTGGTGGCTGATGTGCAACTACACTATCAAAACCCATGCATATACAAGGAAATGGCTTTTGAATAGCTGTCCACTGTAGTGACCACAATGCATGAAAGGGTTAATCAGCTGATCATTTTACAGCATTAAGACAATCACTAACATTTTATTAATATAGCCCAATATCACAAATCACAATTTGCCTCAAGGGGCTTCACAGTCTGTACAGCATACGACACCCTCTGTCCTCAGACCCTCAATACAAGTGAGGAAAACCTCCCAAAAAAAACTTTTAACAGGGAAAAAATGGTAGAAAGCTCAGGAACAGAGGAGGGGTCCCTCTTTCAACCATTTAGCGATCTGCATAAAAACTCAACAACACAACAACAGCTACAGCAGCCCACACAACAGTTGTCTATATCTGCTAGCCAAAAATATTCTCTCCAAAACACACGAGCATTAGTAGGTTTTGACCACAGATTTTTGACCTATTGTGTAAACAGGCAAACAGACAAAGGAGCATGAAGCAGTGAGTCAGACAAAGAACTGAACGCCTCCTTCTCCCTTTGCTCTCTCTCTCTTTCCCTCTCTGCTCGTCTGCTAACCAACCATCTGTGTGTTCACTCCTGAGCTGTACGTTCCCTCTGTGATTACAGGCTGAGAAAGCAAAGCCGTGTGTTTCTGTGTCAATGCAACAAAACAACGTGAAGGTGAGGTGGGCGGTGGACAGATAATGTTGCGTGGCTGAGTGTGGTGCTGGTGAACTTGCAAACAGAAACAAAACGCTGAGCTGATGTAAATCCAAATCAACAAGAAAATGATGTATGTTCCCGCTGCTCCATGCTAACACTTTAGCATAAACTACATGTGGAATGATAGCAAGTGATTCAGATTAGCTTCAAAGTGAAGAAAATACGAGACCCAGCTTTGAAGCTAAATGCTAATAATCTTATTTGAAGGTACACTGTAAAAATAATGGATTGATTTTGACCACCAACCCAACTGATTCCATAAGAAGTGACGGTGTGTTTACATGCATGATGGTATTCTTTTTAAACAGTATTTTCAATGCCCAAAATACTTGAATAGAGGCTAACCCCATACTGAACATGTTAGCTAACCAGTACTAACTGTAAAGGGTTCAGTATGCTTCAAACTAGAAGTAGTCCAAACTGTGGCTGTTGTTATCACATAACATCTTACTACTTCTTTTTAAAATGAGGTTTCACAAAGTGTGCCTATTACAATACATTTCAGATTATATTTGAAATATTTGATATCTGATCCAGTTTGTTAGCCACGTTAGCAGCCTGTCCACCACTTTGGTCACTTTGGTTATGTACAGACATTCATGGTTCCCAGACAATGTATCCTCAGGACTTTGGTGATCCTCTGACTTTTCCTCAAGTGCCACCATGAGGTTGACATGTTTCAGCTTTTAGTAATATGTCTCAACAACTGTTGGATGAATTGCCATGAAATGTGGTTCACACATTCATGTTCCCCTCAGGATGAACTCTAACAACTTTGGTGATCCTCTGACTTTTCATCTAGCGCCATCATCAGGTCAACATGTTAATGTGTCCAACACTTTGGTTTATGACCAAATACCTCATGACATTCCCATCAGCCTCAGCTGGACTGTGTTTACTGGCAATTAGCTAATGTTCAATTCAATTCAATTCAGTTTTATTTATATAGCGCCATATCATAACAAAGTTATCTCAGGGCACTTTTTCATATAGAGCAGGTCTAGACCGACTCTTTATATTTACAGAGACCCAACAGTTCCCACCATGAGCAGCACCAGGAGACAGTGGCAAGGAAAAACTCCCTTTAACAGGTAGAAACCTCGAGCAGAACCAGAACCAGAACCAGGCTCTGGGTGGGCGGTCATCTGCCTCGACCGGTTGGGTTGAAGGGGGAGGGGGGGGAGCAGGAGGAAAGAGAACATACAGCAGCACAACACAGTTTCACACAGAGATGTAAAGCAATGGTTGTGGTAATGGTATGGATGTTAACACCAACAGAAACAATACTAAGAGCAACATTATAGCAGCAACACTAATAATAATAGCAACAGCAACAGCAGCAGCGGGTGCAGAGCAGGAGCTAGAGTTAGTATGCGAACACGCTAAACTAAGATGGTGAACATTATAGCTGCTAAACATCTGCATGTTAGCATTGTCATTGTGAGCATGTTAGCATGCTGATGTTAGCATTTAGCTCTAAGCATCACAGTGTATTAGTACAGCCTTACAAAGCTGCTAGCATGGCTGTAGACTCTTGTTGGGTAGCATCGGACTGGTGCTGACACCAAGTGTCAGATCGGCACAATTCCTAACAGCAGCCCACAACTGCTGATGCTATAGATGGTCCGACCACCACTGCAGTTTTTAAGTAGTTGTTAAGGTGAACTTTCCCTTCAACATTTGAACCACTAGGCTATACAACACCTCGTAACACAAGTAACATGGCACAAACAATGTGTCTGAAATGGTCGTCACAGTATGTGTGGCTCTGCGGACCTCGAACAGAAGTTTACTCCCAGAAACTATTTTGAGCTTTACACCTCATTACATCCCAGCTTCAAAGCTTACTTCAAGCTTTAACATGATGTGCACCACCGACTAAAGCAAATAAATAAATGACAGTTGAGACATGATCAAAACATGTTTTCATGCAGCTTCACAGAAAACATGAAGTGATCTCTGCAACCAAAGTCAGGACCCAACCTCCACCGCGGAGTCGTCGTGGAAAGATCTCGGCATGTTCACACGTAATAATCATTTCAGCAAAGAGTTCAAACACACAGAGAGGCATACGGTACATCAAATACAAGAAAAACACAACTTCACAGTCATGTTTACAACATCTCAGATCTCTAAACTCACTGTGATGCTGTGGCACAAACTGTGTTTGAGCTTTTTACCAACACAACGAGGCAGACGACCTGTATACCGAACCTTTTGCAATTAAAACCTACGATTACCACGGAGGACGCATTTAATAATTAGTGTCAATTAAGAGCTACAGCAGGAGCCCTCGTCCTCGCTGAAATTACCATTTGAGGTGTGTTTTCAAAACTGTCACATCTTTGTTGCTGCACTGAACCTTTGATTCAGGAAAACAGGACCCCAATTAGGAGATGAAGAGTATCCATCATCTCATGAACAGCGTCGCTCGTGGTCCATGTGGCCGCGCACACAAAGAAACCTCGACGCTGTGGAAATCTGAGGCTGAGAGCATTTTGATTGGTTGGCTGTGACTTCACAGGAGAAGCTTTGTTAAAAACATCACATGGTATCATCAGATACCAATATTTGGTTCATGAGTTGTGCAGATAGGAACTACTGTTATGCTGTTTTACAAACATTTATTTATTCCACCAAAATATACATAAAAACACACTAATCCAATTAATGCACACCATAAGCTGATCACTTACAAAGCTTAGATGATTAGTCGCTCAAATTGATTAGTCTGCAACTATTTTGATAATTGATTAATCATTTAAGTAATTTTCCAAAAAAACAAACAAAACCAAAGTAAACCCTAGTTTCAGCTCTAAATTCTGTGGATTTGCTGATTTTCTTTGCCTTATGTGATAGTAAACTGAATATCTTTGGGTTTTGGTCTGTTGGTCGGCTACTTTTTTTGCATTTTTCACTGTTTCTGACTTATTAATAAAGAAAATAACCAGCAGATGAATCAATAATGAAAATAATCATTAGTAGTTAGCCCTAATTTATGCTTGTTTTGCACCAATAGAACGATGAAATATTGACTGAGGGATTTCAGGCAGCAGGTATTTTCACAGTAGATCTTCTGGAACATTTTGTAATTAAACCTTGAATTATGGGATAAAACTGTACAGTACATTTGTGTGAGGCCACATTAGCATGACATGTACCAACAATAGCTTTGGGAGGATTATGATTTCTCAGTGAAAACATCTGATCCTTTGTACAGCGCTGTGACATACCCCGGCTGTTAGCAGCCACGCTCAGCACAGCCACAGGCGCTTCCTTTGTCTGAATGAAAGTGTCACTAGCAGCACAAACATCACTAAATAAAAACGCCACTGATCACGTCTCCCAGAGCTAAAAACACTCCTGCAAGCATTAGATTTCATAATACATGACCCAAATGTCCAAACAAGGCATCATGCACATTCAGCAAACAAAGCATCCCAGGTCTGCTTTGACAAACATCACTGTTACACTCAGGAGAGGCTCTGCTGGAAATATTACTGCGAGCATCATTTCATAATCAAACAGTCACAGTTTCACATTTCTTTGCTCATATCAACAAAGAACTTTCTCTCAGCACCTGCCTTTGTGTGAAAGCAGCCTGAGATGATGACTGGACGTCATGTGCCAAAAGAATTTTTTAAAAACATCTTTCTGCACCTCTTCCCAGCTCGTCTCTTATCTTCTTCTCTCTTCCAACTCGCTGCCATTTCCATAAATTATGGAGGGAGGTTATATTTGGACTGAGAGCAGGGAGAGAAGCTGGAGATGCTTTGTTCAGCAGCGCACTCATCCAGGTTCACTTTAATGCTCTCTGCATGCTGATGCCTATTTATTGACAACATTGTTTGAGAGCTCATTGCAGAGACACCCTCCAACACACAATCATTTGCATGTGCACCCGTGAACAAGTATAATTAGCAGCCTGTAAATCAGCCAAACAACGTGTATTGAGGCCGCTTCTGCTGAGGATGTCTGACACAGTCTCCGGCACCTCACCATCTTGGACTGACTCCCTCCACAAGCCCAGCCAGCGGAGGAGCAAATTATTTAGCCCTAACAGAGGAGCTCTGCGGCCGGAAAGAAGCCAACGGAAATAATCAAACCTGATGAGCAATTAAACCATCTTTGTTTGTAATTAGTAATTCACTGAACGGCTCCAGCTGCCGTCCAGTGAGCGCGCGTCTGAAAACAAAAGACCACAGCGAGGATTCTCGGCCGAGCACATCTCCAGCGCTGCTCTCTAGTTGATCTGCTTTAATTAATTCACTTCACTAACTCGTGAATCTTTTATTTCCCAGTCCCTCCTCACGGGAAAGGCTGGATATCAGTTTACTGGCAGCAGGATGAAGGAGAGAAACGGCGGGTAAAAAAAAACATGGAAACGCGCATAAAAAACATCCCGAGGAGCGCACCACTCCGCTCCAACCTGCGCGCGTTAAGACGGAACTGAACCGATATAGTAAAAGGATGTAGCCCACATCCAGGGAACAGAAGGGTGCAGATAAAAACACATACACAGCCCTGACATTCCCACCTTCTTCTAAATAACCGTGTTTGTGTTTGGATGTTTGGAGGACGGGACCGCCTACCTCTACTATCAGCGTGTTCTCCTCCCCGCAGACGGAAACAACCCAGAACAAAATGGGAAAGTAGCAGGTTTTCCAGCAGAATCCCGGGAGCCCCGCTTTCCTCCTCCGCCTCACTCCTCCTCCCGTCGCCATGCCTGTGTCCCCGAGATCCCCCCCTCCGCTCTCCGCCGGTGATTTCCAGGTTCCTGCTCCGCTTGTTTACCGGAGGAAACGGTCCGTGCGTTCCTGCTTCATCCCGTCAGCTCTGACTGTGTGTGCTGTCTCTCTCTCTCTCCTGGTTCGCCTGTGCGGACGCGCTATTGGTTTCCTACGCTTGACGAGCGCCCATTGCGCAGCCTCATTTAGGCAGAGCGGAACAGCTGGGGGAGCCTGGCTACAAGACAGCGCGGATGCAGGTTGGTCGCTCGGGTATCATCGGGGAGGAGAAGAGGGAGGGACGGAGAGAGAGATGGAGAGAGAGAGAGAGCTGTGATGGATGTTGTTGAAGTAGCGCTTTGCCAACACCAGGAGCGCTACAGATGCAGGGAGACTCCTCTCTGTATCTTATTTCTCCCCTAAAGCAAGTATATGACAAAACTAGCAGTGAATAAAACAAGAATCTGCATAACACGAATGTATTTTACAGTTATGAATTGATGTATAAAGCCAAAGCCTTCCTACTCTCTTGTGTGTTTTATCCTCAGTTCCAAACAAGAGACATCTTAAAGGAATAGTTCGACATTTTGGGAAATACGCAAATTCTGTCAGGCTACAGCTAGCAGCCGATTAGCTTAGTTTAGCATTAACAGTGGAAACAGCTAGCCTGGCTCAATCCAAAGGTTTAAAAAAATCCACCTATCAGGACCTCTAAGCTCACTGATTAATACGATATTTGTTTGTTTAATCCATCTAAAAACCAGAAACTGAAAAACTACAATGTGGAGTTTTACAGTTTTAACTTCCTGGAGTCTCCACTGGTTGCCTAGCAACTGCTCCCAGCCAAGAAATAGTCCTACACATACTTTTTAATTTATGCTGCGAGTGGTGAAACCAAACACACGTTTATACTGCGAACATGTACAACTCCTAACTAGCTGATCTACTTGTAGGCTGAGACTGTCCTCCCCAAAAATTAATTCCTTCCTTCATACGTATAGATCATCTGTGCAAGCAGCTTATTACGACCCATATTTACGTTTATTGTTAGGCGCCGACGTATAAAGAGTGGCAAAGTCCGAGTACAGAGGAGGTCGGGGTGGATGGATGGGTCAAACAACACAGGACTTTCACCCAGGAGGCCGCTGTTCGTGAAACCGAAAGTCAACATTGACTTATTTTAACTTACGTGTCGAACTTAACGTACGTAACTAAACTAGTTATTTTAACCCAAACCATGATCTTCTTCCTCAGCCTAACCAAGTAGTCTTGGTGCCTAAACCTAGCCAAACTGCAACCGCTTCACAACGTTAACGTGTTGTTGTTACCATGACGACGAATGTCCGGTACGCCTATATATGTGGTTTCGGGAGTCATTGGCAAACGACCTATTCTGTCGTGTAGGTTGCACTGCGTTTGCATTATATTACTGCACTGGGTGATGACAGGGTGGATGCCTGGGCTCTTGCAAGAATCGAACCTGCGATGTTGTGACTTTGAATTTGACTGATGGTCTCTTTAACCACTCGGCCACCTTATTGCTCTTAAAGGGTTGTTGTGTTGTTGTGTTTTTATGAGATGAACCGTTAGTCAAGCATCTGTGTACAACCACAGAATGACAAATCCGTCATATAACAAATTAACTCACACGCCAGAAACGACAGATTTGACTGATTTGCAACTCACCCCATTTCCACATTGAGCCCATTTACACCTTTATATCTATATGCTAACCGTGTGTGTGTGTGTTTTTACATGTGACATTATGTGCATGAGTGTGAAACAGAGGGACGATTACCTAAAGAGTGAGAGGAAGTGGCATATAGGGAGAAGAAAATCATTCAGAGGAATCACCACGACTGCCTTTTACTTTAAATGCACCGTAGCTGCTGAAGCTGGAAATCAATATAATGACAGTCCTGTCGACTAGCACTCCGGCGGTCTGCACCATATAATCTATCAAGTTTCAGAAATGTAGAATCAGAAATGTCTCAAGGAGTTAGCAGTCGCTGTTAAAGTCATTCCAGGGCCATTTTCTTTCACCTGTAGGCTCTTAAATTATGAATGAGTGAGTATTGATTCATAATGTATTTGTCCTCAGGTGCCCTCGTAGGTTTATGTTACATGTGGAAAAATACATATTGTGTCCTGCTCTGTAGGGGAAGAGATGTCTCGTTGTTTACAATGAAGTATTCCTTGTCTGCATGATACAGAGAAAAAACAAGATACAGAAGAAACAAGCAAATAAAAGAAGGTAAAGTAAAATGAATGTGGCAGAAAGAGGTGTCTAAGAGGAGAGATGAAGAGCAGAGAAGTTAAGATAAGGAATGAGAAAAAGGAAGACATTAGGAGTGGGGAATTAAGAGAACAAATCAAGATGGAGTTATAAACCATCCAGACCTCTCAGATCATCTGGATCAGGTCTGCTTACTGTCTCCAGACTCCAAACTAAACCTGAAGAAGCAGCATTCACTTTTTATATCTGGAACAAACTCCCAGAAAACCTGAGGTCTGCTCAAACTCTGTTCTTTTAAATTAGGGCTTAAGAGGCCGTTTACTGCTGCCTTTTATTAATATAAATGTGGAACTATTTATTCATATCTTGCACTGCACTGTAGATTTTATCTCCTGTTTTATTCTATGTAAACTTATTTTTATCTATTTTCTTTAACTTTGTTTATTCGGGTCCTTTTATATTGTCTTATGTGTCTTTTATATCTTGTCTTATTGAATTATGTCTTATGTAAAGAACTTTGAACTGCCTCGCTGTTGAAAGGTGCTATACAAATAAACTTGCCTTGAGCTAAATGCTAACGTTAACCTGCTATATTTAATGTTTACCATGTTTCCAATTCTGCATTATTCTTTCTCACTGATAGCAAGATATTTTTTATGTTATTGTGATATATTTTCACATTATTACTAGATACCAAATTATCTTAAGAATATGTCATAATAACATAAAACATATCTTGTGATAACGTGAAAAGGATCTTGTTTTAAAGAGAAAATGAGCAAAATGCAGAAATAAGCTGCTGTAAAAGGGTTTTGAGTATGTTTTAGTAGTTTTAGCAGATGCCTGCAATGCATTATGATACCGTATGTAAAGATGTAATAGAGTTCAAAATGACATCGTTTCTTGGTCATTTTGCAAGATCAATAAGGGAAAAAAGTTTGTAATCTATTAATAAAATTGTCATTCTGATTTTCCATATCATAATTTAACTTTTTTCGGTCTAGTCTGTTCACATGACATCTAATACATCTGTTTTGGAGTTTTTCCTTATCCGAATCAAGGGTCTACGGATAGATGGTGTCGTATAGACAACAAGTCCTCGGCGTATGTAGGCGTACCGGACGCAGTTTCAGTTTAGGAAAAGATCATGAGTACGGTTAAAATACCTACGTTAGTGAGTGAAGCTATGACTTACTAACGTTAAAATAAGTCGAGGTTGACTTTTGGTTTCACACGAGAAACAAACCACACGGTCTCCTGGGTGAATGTCCTGTGTTGTTTGACCCCTCCATACACACCGACCTCCTCCGTACGCGGACTTTGTCGCTCTTTATTCTACCTCACTGGACTTCCACATTTGCTCCCGTCATAATTACTACGACCACTAGAGGTCGCCATACACACAAACGTAAATATGGATTGTAATAAGCTGCAGCACAGACGAACTATACGGACGTATTTTTGGGGAAGGACTGTCTCCGTATAGACTGTGAAGCCCTTTAAATTTGTGATTTTGGGCTATAAAAATAAAGATAAACAGAAAAAAACAAAAGGTACATTTTACCTTTCTGGCAGTATTCAAGCCTGTACGATGCACATACAAAAACTGGCCAGACCAGACATCGAACCATAGTCCTTACCCACAATCCTCCCTGCTCACTCGCAGACAGTGTGTGAATAAACACCATCTGAGAGGAGCAGGGAGCCAACAGGCCTTCGTATCCATCTCTGCTCTTATTAACGTCTATCACAAATCTCTGAACTGCTCTGGCTGTTTCTTTGCTCAGCTCTCCCTCTCTCTGCCCTCTTCATCCCCCTCTTCCTCTCTTCCTCACCTCAGCTAGTCAGCTGCTCACCTTCCCAACACTTCCTTCCCACTCTGCATCTGTCATCATCTGTCAGCTCAATAAACCAGTCTGTCGGCCGGCCAGCCAGAAGGCTTCTCTCACTCTCTTCATGTCTTTGTTTCCCTTTTACAAGCTTTTACAACTTATTTTTAAAACTCTTTTAAACCTTTGTCGTCTCCTCTCCTAACACTTCTGTCCTTCAGCACTCAGTCCTTTTCCTCTCCTCTTCGCTCGTACTCCTCCTCACTCTTTCCTGATTTCTCTTCTCTCATCTCGTTTTCTTCCAGCCAGTCAGATTCACACCTCCCTCTCCCTCCTGTTCAGTTATAACAGCTTCTAATTTCTGGGTTGTGACCCACTTTCCAGCAGCTGACATGTTCTGTTCTGGTCCAGTACTGAGACTCCTTCTGTTCTGTAGCCTTTAGTGTCAACAGACATTTAGCAACACTCTGGATGTGATGTAACCATCGACTGAGCGTATGTGAGTATCCAATAAACGTACATACAAAACTGCACTGAGCAACACACATATTTAAAGGACTAATAACAATGCATGAAATGACAATGTGAGAATACTTTAAGGGGTTGCTTATAGTGATGAAGCTTCAGTGAATTATCAGCTGATTCTGCAGCTCCGCTCTGCTTTATAGAGCTTCATAGTGAGCTTCAGCTCCTTGTTTAGCTGTCCGGTGTCACTCTCAGCGCTCTAATAGCGTCGTTTTCAGAGAAAAAGCTGGAAAAAAGCCACTGTACACTACCTGCTCAGCAGCAAACAGTGTGTGTGTGTGTGTGTGTGTGTGTGTGTGAACCCGTGGAGGGATAATGGTCTCTATGGCGTCAGCAGTGGGGGCCCCGCTTCTAATAAAAGAAAGCTATTACTCTCAGCCAATCACATGACAGAATGAATCCTCCACTCACCTGCCTCGTCCAATCAGGTGTGAGTGTGCGGCTCGTTAACGGACAGACGGCCCGGCTAATGAGAATGAAGGGCTGCTGCTTCCTCCTGGACTGTTGCTCAGAAAGGTCAGTGTGTGTGTGTGTGTGTGTGTTTGTGTGTTTGTGTGCTCTCATATTTGACACCTTCTAATAAAAATTCTAATAAAATATTTAATATTATACATGTTTACATAATCAATTATAAATCTTTAAAGCAAAAATAATTCTAAATAAATCTTCAAATAATTCTGGCTATGCTGAAAAATAAAATGTGCAACACATCCATATCTGAAGCTGAGAAGAGACTTTGAGAGGCTGCTAAATGCAACTGGACTGAGAGGGTTAATGTATGAATTCATTAAAGTGCCTGTAAAGCAATAATAAACGGGTTTGTCACCCCACAGAAAAATGGGTTATCAACCACCCAGCCAAATTTGAATGATTTAAAAAAATCGCCAAATATAAAATTAGGTTTCAAAATTGTGAAAAAATGAGCAGTATTCTCTGCTCTGAAACGCTGAAGGAGCTGGTAGAGAACTTTACTGAACCACTGAGCCGAAGAGTGAGAGCCGCTGCTCAGCTTCAGACTCTCGTTCAGCAAGCTAACAGGCTAACACGTTAGCACAAAGCACTACTTTTTATATAGCGTTAGGGGACGGGGTCATGCTCAGTGCGTCATCGAGCCATGATTTCAAGCTCGCCCAAAAAATCACAAATCACAAAAATGGTGAAAAACAGTTTAAAACAGTACTACATACTTCAGTCTTTCCACGTTTTCAGCAATTATTTTTTAACATGTACAATGTGTCTGAAATCTCTGAAATCTGAATTTCCTGTGATCAAATAAAATATTGATCAAGGGCCGAGATGTTGGAGAAGTGAGCCGGAAAGCTGCTGGTTTTAATTCTGTATTTGGTTTGGTGAATCAGACACACTCACCTCTGCTTTAGTAACTTCTGCCAAGCTGCTTTTAGCATGAACTTGTCTTGCCGGTGCAGATCCCAGGGGAAAATGTGTACTCACGTAACGTGGGAGTGTGTAGTAAACATACCTGACAAGATGAAGAACTCTGCGCTCTTCCTCTTTTGAACTGCTTTGGAGTCTAAAGTTAGCGCGATAAGCAGACATCAACAGATAGACAGGAAGACTCCAGCTGTGAGTTGGCCTACTGAACTAAAATCTTCTATTTGCAGGAAATGGAAGAAAAATAAACCTCTGGATGTGTGGAGGGCGGGGGTGCTCCTGAACATGTGAGTGTGTTTGTGGGTGTCTGTCAGTAATTAACCGAATGTACAGCATGCACATAAAAACAAAAAAAACATCGGATCAAAAGACAAACTGAAGGCAAAAGTCGGACAAAGTTTGTTAAATTTAATAGTACAGAACAACTTTTCTTCATCAGGCAAATAAACATCACTGGACAGACTGGACCAATCAGAGCAGAGCTGGACAAAACTATGATTTCTCTATGGAAAGAGCCAAAATAGAAAAAAACATTAAGTGTACAAGAACATATTGAATCCAAAGATTTGGTCAAGTGTAATACAGGAATCACACAAATCATCCACAAAGCAAACAATTATCATAGAAACAACTACATAGAAAAAAAAGTTATAATATATTATTTGTTTGTTATGTTTAAATGGCAAAAACAAGCACAAACGAGCGATTAATACCCACCGCAGCAGGTCGTGGGTCAAAACACGTCCACCCCAATGGACACAACTGATGTGTAGATCTGTGATTACTGTCGTCTCACTCCACCCAAATGCACAAACCTTTTTGAATGGATGTCTATAAGCCAATCACAGTGTTCCACATCATCTAAAGTGGACTGCAGTAGAGCCACACCCCCTTTGTCAGCAAACATGGCCGACCGTGAGGCGAGGAGGAAGTACAAGGCTCATTTTAATCTATTAATCATATTGTTAAAGTACATCATTTGTGTTTAAAGTACAAATAAATAGATGTTATATTACTTATACATGTAAAAATATCATATGAAAGATTTAATGCTTCTACTCAGGGTTTTTTCAAATCTTCCAACTTTTCAAATAAATGTCACTCGAAGGGAAATTGGGAAATGAATACGGAAATACTCTTTTGATTTGCTAATGATACAATCAGCTTATAATGCCTGCTATTGATTATCTACACAGAATATTCTAACTCAAGAGACTGATGCCAATGAACTGAACAAACCACTCTGGACTGACCCCTTGTTTCTTTTATATAAATTTTGTTAAAATAATGTATTGTATATATATTAAATTGTAAAAATGTACATTGTAAAATGTACTGTATATGCAGTGTTTTAAAGCATCACTGTATTCATTGATATTGAGTTAACCATTCATGAAAAATAAATAAACTCATGTTTTTTTGTTGAAAAGGTCTCTTTAGATGGTTTCTGTTTCTGTTGCCAAACCTGGACGTTCAGATTCTTCATCCATTGGACCAGGGATGGACAGGCCATCGGGCGACCCGGTGGGCCGACGCACATTTTTGGGCCGGGGCTGTCATAATTAAAAAAAAAAAAAGTTATAAATATTTTTTATCGGCTGAAACACAGCCCATTGGTTGATTTTCTTGAAGGACATTGGGCTAGTCCCCCCCCAGGCAAGGTGAACAAATTTTGCCATTAGAGTTCGACCGGAGAAGTGAGTGAATCCGTCTGGAAATGGATAGGCCGAAAAAGCAAAAGCGCAAGGGCGGTGCAGAGAAGCTGCGAGACAAAAGGCTAAAAAGCCTACAAGTGGATGCAGCGAAATGTGCAAAAATCTCAAGCATGTTTGCCACAAGTTCGACTGCATCAGCGGGGCCGTCGACATCAAGTGCAACAGTCCCGGCTAGTGCAAAGGCTGCCGCCGGAGTGGCACAGAGCAGTGAGCAGAGTAGCAAAATAGATGAAGGAGAAGAAGTAGCTGATTCGGAGGAGGAGGAGGAGGAGAAGGAGGAGCAGGAGGAGAGAGACGTGACTCAGGGACAGATTGAGGTCAGAATAGCTACCGTCAGTCCGGTAAGAAGTAGCCGAAATGTTAGCATGTTTGTATAGGGAGGGCGGAGGGCTGTTGTGTGTGTGTGTGTGCGTGCGTGCGTGCGTGCGTGCGTGTGTGTGTGCAAGTCACTCTCTGAAATTATGTGGAATTAACAACGTTTTGGGATGTGTGTTAGCTGAATTGTTAGCTACAAGTGTGCATATGCTCAACATAGGAAATTATTACAGGACTCATTTTATTCAGTTAGACTTAAAACATGTAGGCTAATAGTAGCCTAAGCCTACAGAGTTTTGTGCACAACCTCATCGTTGCTGGTTTGGAGGTGGTAACTGTAAGCTGTAGCACCTGCAAACTATAACTTTATGGATAAGCTAAAAGCTATAAGCTAAAATGACTCTAGGGTGACTGTGTGTGTGTGTGTGTGTGTGTGTGTGTGTGTGTGTGTGAGAGAGAGAGAGAGATAAATAATGCTATGAGTAGACTTTGTGTCCAACTTACAGTGTTATTTTAGCTTTCTATGAAGTTATAGTTTGCAGGTGCTACAGCTTACAGTTATTATTATCATGTAAAATTAGTGAAACACTACTTTACCAAAATGGATGATTAATCATTGCAACAAAAGAAATAACACTAGTGAAATTAACATTCCTGCCGCTCTCTCTTTCTCTGTGTTTAGTCAAGCCAGACTGTTGAAATAGAAGTGGAGGAGTCACAGGGAGATCAGGCAGTTGTAGACTATTTTAGCCGCCCTCATTCAACAAAGAGGCAGGAATTCTTTAAGTTTCACCCACAACAGGATGCCACAGACCCTGTCATCCAGAGCCTCTTCACTAGAACAGACGACATGGCATGGAAATGGCGGACTTATTGTGGTCAACGCCATGCTTTATTTTGTTTTGTTTGCCTTGCTTTTAGCAAGCCCAATGATCCAAGTACTTTCATTAGAGGTATGACAGACTGGAGGCATGTGCACCAAAGAATAGAGGAGCATGAGAGAGGCATGGCACACAGACAATGTGCTGAGGCATATTTTTTAAACTGCTCGAGAGCAAGCATTGGTCACCTCCTCGAGGGAAGACAGCTGACAGGAAACCGTGAGCAAGTTAAGAAGAGACGTCAGGTGTTGGAGCGTGTAGTGGAGGTTGTGAAAGTCATAGGGAAGAGAGGCTTAAGCTACAGGCAGGAGCACAATTAAGGTGCGTACACCTTGGACAACGAAGGTCTTGACCATGGCAATTTCTTAGAACTCATTATATTGTTGGGGAAATATGATGTATGTTTGAAAGAGCATCTCAGCAGTGCAATTGCAAAAAGCAAGCAGATCCATGCGTTAGGCACACAAGGCAGAGCCTCTCTCACCTGTCCAAAACAACTGTAAATGCAGTAATTGATGCCATCAAACATTTGATTGAAGAGAGTATCTCTGCTGATGTCAAGAAAGCAGGGATGTTTTCAGTGCAGCTTGACACAACTCAAGATATCACAGGGAAAGAACAGTGTTCTGTGGTTTTGAGATATGTCACGGAAGCAGTCCATGAAAGGCTGGTTGCAGTCGTTCAATGCAACTACCGGACAGTCGTTTGTGACGCTGTTGACTGAAGTCCTTGAGCGTCTGAAATTGAACATAGGCCAGTGCATCAGCAACTCCACAGATGGAGCCTCTAATATGCAGGGTCAATACAGAGGTTTCTCTGCATTAATGTCATCTAAATACCCCACCCATCAGCATGTGTGGTGCTATGCACATGTCCTGAACCTTGTGTTGTCCGATACCACCCATAGTGTTATTGAAAGTGGATCACTATTTGATCTGCTTAATGACATCGCTGTATTCATCAGGGAATCATATACAAGAGTGAGTGTGTGGGAGACCGAGAGCCAGGACAAGAGGCACAAACGCATTGCACCAATTGGAGAAACAAGATGGTGGGCCAAACATGATGCCCTGAGGAAAGTTTTCGGAAACTATGGCAGACCTCTTGGCGGCCTTTGTGTTGAAGTGGTTTCCACACTCTCTGCCATAATGAAGCTGAAGACACTTCCATCAAATGCACGAAACAAAGCCAGAGGATATCGAGATGGCTTACTCCGATATGAAACTGTGTTAACAGCTCAGTTATTCCTCCGGATATTTGAGTTCACCTCACCATTATCAAAATACCTACAGACCAGAGGAATGGACATCCTCTCAGCACATAGAATGGTCACCACAACACAAGATTCACTGAAAAAGATCGCAAGAGATTTCCCGGCCGTCAAAGATGCAGCTGACTCTTTTGTCCATTGGGCAAATGACAAGCTAGAGGAGCAGGATGAAGATTTGGAAGTGGAGGCTGCACTACCTCAGAAAAGGGTAAAGAAGAAGAAAGTCTTGCCTGGAGAGATGGCCCAGGATGAAAGCCTCAGTAATGCAGAAAAGGCCTATGAGGTCAATATTCACAACCAAATTATGGATACCGCTGTTGAGGCCATGCACCAAAGATTCCTCACCCATGGCACCCTGTATGCAGATTTATCCCTTCTACATCCCAAAAACTTTCCCCTTATCCAGACCAGTGCTCTTCCTACATCTGCACTTGAAGAACTCAGCAAGTGCCTAGTTGTGTATGACAGCAGGGCAACTGTTACCAACCTACAAGTTGAATTGAGAAACTTGGCACAGCAATGGAACAGACTGGTACAATCACCCTTGGATGCCTACACAACTAGAGCCGTTGAAGAGGAATCAGATGATCTAGGAGAGATGGACATAATAAGCAAAACCTGTGTCTCTTGCAAAGAGTGCCCCCTGTGCTGCTACAAAATCCTTCTCAGATTTAACATGCTGACTCACGCATACCCCCTTCTTGGGTTAGCATACAAGTTTTTGCTGACCCCGTCAATAACTCAGGTAGCCTGTGAGCGGTCATTTTCAACACTCCGCTACATAAAAAACAGACTGAGGAATTGCCTGTCTGGCAGCAAACTGGAAGCCTTTATGTTGATGGCCACTGAAAAGGATGTCCTTGTGTCCCTTGACGCTGACGCAGTGATTGACAGAGTTGCAGAGAAGAGTGAGTTAATGAAGAAACTGCTTTTGTAAGGTGAGATTTATGATAAATATTTTCATTTGTGTTAAATTAGTGGATTTAATTTCACTTTTTGACAGAAAGTAATGTGTTTACTGCTTTGCTCTCTCCTCTTCTCTCAGGGTGCCCTTGCTGCTATTCATGAGAACATTTTCTCAACCAGTATGTATATCAGACTGTTGTCTAGCTCTATTTCTTTACTTTAGTCATTAGTCCTGTTATAATGCAATTGGTGTGTATCACTCACTTTTTTGTCTGTCAAACTCTTTCTCTTTAAGGCTGCCCTACCCTCCAGGGATGTTCTAGGGATGTGCCTTTCATTGTTGTGGATTTCACAGGCATTCTTCACATTTGTAAGTTTATTATAGTGTATACTGTTGTTATGTGTTCTTCCACCTGGATGGTCATAAAGCACTAATTTTACAGAGTGACTAGACTTGGTCATTGAGCTTGGCCTGGTGATAGCCAGGCTACAGAGTGACTGTAATGAATACAACTATCTAATCTTGCATTATTTTAAAGACACCAATACTGTCAATGTCATTTAAAAAACAGTCTCGTTTTCACTGTTCTCTTGACCCACCTGGCCTTTCTTTCTCTCCCCTTAGGGCATATTTGGAGTGAAGGTTTGCCTTTCCTGATGTGGAGTTCACATGCGTTCTTTTTCTTTCGTTGTGAGTTTACTAAATAGCTCTTATTTTAATTCTAGAAGAGACAACTATCAGATAAATCTAGCATATCTGATCTCACCTCTTCTTTCTGTCTCCCTCAGAGCACAAAGTTTCATGCAGCCTTTTGTCTCAGGATATGTAAGTACAAAATAAGCTTTTATTTCTCTGTTCACCTAAAGATTATAAACTATACCTTAACTAATCCTTGCTCTCTTTCTTTCCTTTGTCTGCCTGTCTCTGCATTTCTCTCTGTCTCTCTTTCATTCTCTCTGTTTTTTTATTCTTAAAGGTGCCACTTTGAGGAGCTCTTTATTTTATATGGATGTATGGTCTTACTGTAGGCCTAATTGTCTTATTTGTATTTGTAAATAGTAAATTTCATTAAACACTAGTCTAAAAACATCTCTAGCAGTGTTTCTTTGACACCACTTTCACTTCAAGATGGGAATTAGGGCATCTCTCCCAAGATGAAAGTCTCTGTGAGTAGTGAAAGAACGTATACTTTTTTAGCATGGTTACTCTCTTTCATGTAGGCTACTTTAATTTTTGAAACAACACAATGTGCACATATATCCTCTGGTATGTCGTGTGCCTCTGCATGTTGTATAATCATGGTGGGCCGCCATGGCCAAAAATGCCAGGGCCATTTTTTGGTCCCAGTCCAGCCCTGCATTGGACAGAACAGAAGAAATAACACATATTGAAGTATTTTAATCATTTTTTTTATTGCTTATGATTTATGAGTGCGTTTAGAGTAGAAATCCATCATTACAATAATTTGTTTTTGTGTTTGGAACATAATTGGGTTCTGAACGGGTGTCATGTCAATGACAAACTTTTAGAGCATTTGCTGGAAGATGCTGGTCGGTCCGGTAAAGAAGCAATTTACAGCAAAAACCTATAAAGTTGTACATAAAAGGTTTCAGTTTTCTAAAAGAGAGCAGTAGTGTGGTACACTGTGTAAGTCTGTGTTTCTGAGGCAGGTGAAGAGTTCTGCTACAGACGCTCTGCTGTGTCATGTAAGTGAACATTTACACCACCAGATGGCAGCACTCTGATGTTGTTCACTGAGGGTAAATCTGACAGAGTTCACATTCAGGCTGCCTGAACCATGTTGTTCTCACAGACAGTAGATCAATAAAATAGATCAAAGATCTATCTATATGTAGATCAGAAGATGAGAGTTAATCAGTTGTTGCAAAGCTTCCAATTAATGTTTTGTGTGTTGTTAACACTTTGAGTCGATCATTACTGACACAATGAAATCATGAGAAATCCTCTCAGTCTGTCAGCTCAGTTCACACATCAGTAATAAACTAACAGATGAAGTTAAGTTATTTAAATTCATTTTCCTTAACATTATGTTTTGCCCATTAGTGTGTCATATGTGCACGATTAGTGATAATTAAGGTGAGTGAACAGAAAGAACTAAACTAAACTAGACTGACCTGAGAAAGTGATCTCAGGCTGTTAATGGCAGAGTGAATGAATGAAGAGAGTTGAGGTTGTTCTTGATATTTGAAAAATGACTCTTCAAGCCTGTGATTGGTTCATAGTTTGAGAAAACATAATTAATCAAATCAGAACCTCCACAGGGGTCAATCTGAGTTTTCAGTTGATTATTTCTTCTAAAGTCTATCTCATCATTTTCTATAAAACATTTCCGTGGACTGCATGCTCCACGATAGCACCATGTCTCCCCACTGATAACAGTAGTACTGGTCTTGTGAACAGATGATGCAGGTCCTGCAAATACAAACTGATGGCAGCTTTGATTGCATAAACAGAACAACAATGAACAAACAATATTGTTGTTTTTCTCAGCTTTAAATACTTGTTGTCTTGACACAGTGTTGGGATGTGACAGAGATAAGAACAAATAATTAATTTAAACTAATTTAGAAACATTTCAAACTGTAAAGGCAGTTTAAGTCTTTTCCATATGAAATTTTAAAGTATGATGAAAGTAATCTATATCCAAAATGTTCTGCACAGCAGATTAATGCAGTTGAGTCCTGGTGAAGAAAAGTCATCAGATAAAAATCAACAGTGACAAGAAAAGAAAACCAGCTCCCGACCTGTTTAAAATTAAATGCGATTAATTTATGTCCCCCTCCACTCAAACATGTGTTTTACTTTTTGTTACTTCACTCGCATGTTTGAGCTTCACTGTGCAGAGTTTCACACCAGAAGACTGTTTTTTAAATTCATCTGCTGAAGGAGGAAAGATTCTCTGAGCTCACGTTGAATCTCAGTTTCATCACTCGTGTACTTATGAGATGAAGCGTGACGTGAAAACCTGAAGCCTGCAGCGCACAAATACTGAGACGAGACTTTACAGTGAAGCAGGAGACAAGTTTTACACATTAAGACATTCTGGATTCTTCAATGAGGGAGAAGGATGCACTTTTAAGAATTTTTAACTTTTATGGAAAATAAAACACATATCAGACATAAAATATTATTCAAAGCAGTGTATTTTATTTGTCTTAAACGTGTGTGCAGGGGAGCATTTTATGCAAGTAAGAGCAGCATCATCATCATTTGATAACAATAATACATCACTGTGCAGGCAGCAGAACAAAGTCACTATTACTCACAGAAAGTTCAAACTATCATCAAATACACACATAGATCAGAAGACGAGAGGAAATCAGTCGTTTACAAAGCTTCCATGCAATTTTTTAAATGACACTTTGACTCAATCTTTGCAACAAACTTACAGATGAAGTCAATTTCTATTACAAGACCCCTATGGAGGTACATTTGTGTCTTTTTAATGCAGTCAAAC
>VMKM01003148.1:0-45173 GCA_008360985.2 Macquaria ambigua
GAGAGAGAGACAGAGGATGCAGAGGTGAGAGGAATACAATCCCCCAGTTGCCTCATTGATGCAAGACATGAGCAGTGGTTGGCTGCTAACAGCTACCTTACAGCCACGGTATGGAAGTCTACAGGGAGCCCACTGTAAACAGTAACATTTCACTGCAGCACCAGCAGCCTTCTGAAACTCCTGTCACCGCTGATCAGCATGCTATTGAGGGTTGTTTATTAGGGTGTTTGTTTACCTCCCCGTCCTCTCAGTTCTGGACATGGACGGGTTTGGTGCCGGTGATCTCCGAGTGAGATGGAAAGAGGGTTGTTGCTAGGAGGACTGGAGAAGAGAGGAGGGAGGGACAGGCTGCTGGGAAGGCGGGTGATCTCGGTTTTGTCGTGGCGGCTCAGAATTTGGGTTTCGGGGTCTTTTTTTTGTTTCGTCCTCTCAACTGTCCATATGGGTTGGGACCCTTGACAAAAACTGGACACGGGTAGCGGGGATAATGGTTTTACCGTCACCTTCTTTTCTCTGTCTCTCTTCTTGTCTCTTCATGTCGTCCCCCTCTTTCTTTTTTTTCTCAGTGATGGCCTCAGCTGCGCAGCTGTGCCGGTGATCCTGCCGCTGCACGTAGGGAAGAAGCAGAGACGCCTTGACAACCGACCTACCTTCCTCTCTCTCTCTCAAAAAAAAGAAAAAGGCAGAGAAAGGAGAAAAAAGAAAACACACCAGCATAAACAAATGCGACCATGTACAGCGTGGAGGACCTCCTCATCTCTCATGGATACAAGCTGCCCAAGCATACCCCCTCCTCCTCCACCCCTACCCCAGCCCCCGCGTCCTCGTCCCGCCAGGGTCCCTCGTCCTCACCGCCATCCTACAGCAAACACCATGAAATCCTGGAGAACAGGCCCGGCCCCAGGACAGTGAATGGCTATGAAAGAGGGCCCGGGGTGCCCTATGGGAACGGTGGCGGAACCAGGCAGCCCCAAGCGTACGGTGGTGGCTGTCCCAACAACAACGAACACAGGGACAGAAGCCAGTCCAGGCGGGAGGGCGAGAGCCGGAGCCAAATTGACACCCACTCCTTGGGAGAGTCGCTGACCTCAGACAGCGGGTAAGATGTAGTTTGTGCTGCACCTTGAAACCAGTGATGTGCTCCTGTCTGATTGACCCTTTTGCATGCCCCATCCCGATTATGGCTGTCCTCACCCTTTATTGATAAATGACACAATCATTCATTGTTATGGCGCTTTGATGAAGCAGATTACTGAAATTAAATAACTCATCATTCTGCATCGCATTTCTAATGGAACTGCCTAACACTCAGTCCCTCCCACCATCTCTCTCTTGCTTCTGTCTTTCCCCATGTGTGTAACTTCCTCTCATTTCATCTCTATTCCCCTCTCTCCTCCTCTTCCCAATCAAGTCTTGGGCAGGGGAGGAGGGGTAATGTGTGCTGGAGTCTTAATCTGCCACATGGGACCTTGGAGTTGTAATCAAAACAGCTTTTGGGCAGACCTATGTGCCCCATTTGAGCATGCCCAGTCTTACACACACAGGTTGCCAGGCTTGTCAGGATACCCCCTTCACAATTCCACCCCCAAACATAGCCAATATGCCTAACCGGCATATTAGTCTGGAGTTATGCAATTGAAACCCTCTTGGGTAGGGACTGTTGGAACGTATGATATTTCCAGAGATATCGCCAGGCTGCAGCCAATCTGTTTTTTCCTGAAAACAGTGTTGTTTAGTTTGCCTATTTGCACCAGTTCAGGGGGTTAGTGTGCTGTAACAGAGACAAAGTCAATACAGCTGTTCCCATGTCCACATAATTAGGGAGGCTTGTCAGATATTTTTCCTTTTTCCTTACATTTCGTTTGGCTGATTTTCTTTTTTTGTCCCATAATCCCTTTTCGCCACCAGCCAGTGACAGAGCATCTGAAAATAGTCAGATGACCTTGAATAATGTCAGTGGTTGTGTTAGTGTTTTTACACTTTTTGGTTTTATTCTTTGAGACGAGTAATCCGCATTTTCATGTCGCTGCTCTGCCAGTGCTATCAGAGCATTCTATTGGGAATGTGGGAATTGCTAAGACATATGTTCTGCGATTTCAGTCTGTTGTTTGTTCATCCTTCTTTTTTTCCTCTCATCCAAATCCGTTTTGCCTGGCAGCTTTAGTTTAGATAAGGAAATGGCCTATCTTGGCACTCCCATTAGGCAGTGCTACTTAGACCCAATTAGACTAATGATGGTAACTCATCTTACATGAGATGCCCTCACAATTTAGCAGATTGGCATAACTAGCTCCCCTTCCCCCAGCAAACATTACTGGCCAGTGATGATCATGGATGGAAATGTCAAGGACGCTCAGTGGCCTCGGCCTCGAGGGGGTGTACACATGTGCTTGTGTCTTGTTTGCGTTGTCAGTCAGTCAGTCACTCACTCCACAAATAGCCTGAAATGATCAGGCTGTATGCGGAGACCCATTGTGTCTTGTTGTAGCCCATCAGGTCTGCCATCAAACATCCTCTCAGAAATACTACTATACTATACTGGTTTAGTGAAATGCTGTTCATTTTCAACAGTGCAATAGAAATATTGTCAATGAAACGTCCTCTAAATTGTTGATCTGTCTTGGAGGACATCTGGGACAAACAGCCACTGTGTGTCATTGTGTAACGTGTTCATTATGCTCCATAGAAAATCACAATTACCAGACACTGCACTGCTACTCATGGAAATCTGTCTCCATCTAGTGGGAGATGCTT
Source organism: Macquaria ambigua (assembly GCA_008360985.2). Taxonomy (NCBI): domain Eukaryota; kingdom Metazoa; phylum Chordata; class Actinopteri; order Centrarchiformes; family Percichthyidae; genus Macquaria; species Macquaria ambigua. The sequence continues at coordinate 2,755 of VMKM01003148.1, forward strand.
TCTTTTTTTGAATCTGTCCCCATTGTAGACTGTTGGACCTCTTATCTTTTGGACAGTACCTATTTGTTGGCATTTAATGGCCCTGAACATTGTATTTCAGTGTTTTGATTGCTCATCTCTAAATCAGCTATAAACCAAAGGATCTTAAAGGTCGGGTTATGATCGAAACAAACTAGTTTGTATGACATGTAGTCTGACCTTTCATGGAAGGAATTCATAGTGTTGAACACAGAAAGGGACAGAAGTTATTATGTAAAGAATGAAAAAAGCGAGAGAAGTTCAAACCCTTCTTACCTCTGCACATGTGGCCGATTGCTGTGTAAACTGGACTTTCTTGTCAGATTGTTAGGTTTGGAGAGTTACAAAAACCCAATTCTGACATCGGAATGTTGTAGCGGGGAGGGGGTATCAGACACTATTCAACCATCCAACAAGCACGGTTGAAGCATACCGACGCCTTTCTTTGTGTGTGTTTCCTCACAGGTTCTGTGATGGCACCAGAGGTCCTCAGTCGCAGTCCAAGGATGTGTCCTACTGGAGGAGGAGAGGCCAGGACTTCACTGTGCTCCTGGACTATGCTGACTTCAGAGAGCCCCATGGAGGAGGGCAGGGGGGTTACAGCAGGCCGGAGGGGTCTCAACAAGCAAGAGGCCAAGAGTTGTCTGCAGAGGAGCGTCAGAGGGCAGCTCAGGAGAGGCAGCGCTGGGCAGCCCAGGCCCAGGCTCAGGCGCAGGCTCAAGCCCAGGTCCAGGCTCAGGCCCAGGCTCAGGCCCGCACTAGAGAGAGGGAAGCTGCTCTCCATCAGTGGAGGATAGGGAGTGAGAGGAAGTGCCAGAGCCTAGGGACAGATGAGTGGCGTCCAGCCGTGAGCTTTGGCCGCCAGCTGTCACAGAGTGAGGGTGAGCGTTGGGCACAGGAGCAGCAGCGGCTCCATGCCAGGACACCAGAGGGAATGGTAGTCCACCCCAGGACCAAAGCCAAATCCCAGTCCCTGCCCAGGATGCTGCAGCCTGAGAGCCTGCAATATGTGGACATAGTCTCGTCCGGTCAGGAATTGTACAGGCGGGTCAATGGCCACCCACTGTCACAACATGACCTTTATAGGGCACCCCGCTGGCCGGAGAATGGCAGGCCAGCTAGCGCCAACCAACTCTCAATGACACCAAAGCCCCGCTTCACCCGACCCCCCAGACCTCCCTCCTATGAGATGCACCAGCAGATCAGGGGAAGCTGTGAGATGTTGTCTGGGAGAGACTCAGTGATTCCCCACGCCAGGGACAGAACACCACTTCCCATATCAAGGACAGGTGACTCCCAACTGGACTATTTTGCACAGGACTCTGGACCTCCAGGATACATCCCTCCCCCATCGTATAAAAGAGCTCCTATAATGGGAGGGGGGCGACGGGGATATGGTGAAATTGCTGTTGACTACAGGTACAATTAGTGTTTTTCTTTGTCTTAATTAATAAATCTAAGACATTTTTCACTTTCACAATAATTAGCCGTACTTTTAAATTCAACACTGAGTGTGAGAGCCTTCCCTTGGTTTTACATTATTATTATTATTTGGTTTGAATTCTTCAAGAGGCTGTAATGTTCTGTAGTGTAAAGATGAGACTAACATAAATCTATTTTTATGCCTACGCACTGGCAATAGCTCGTCCATCTGTACCCGTCTGTCCGTACGTCCGTCCCATTCTCGTAAACACGATACCTCAGGAACACCTTGAGGGAATTTCCTCAAATCTGGCACAAACGTCACAATGGACACAAGGATGAACTGATTAGAATTTGGTTATCAAAGATCAAGGTCATTGTGACCTCACAAAACACATTTTTGGCCATAACTCAAGAATTGATGACGCTATTTCACAGTTGTACGGACAATGAATTGGTGACACTTTTGACTCGAAGGTCAAGGTCACTGTGACCTCAAAATGACCTTGACAAATTTTGGCCATAACTCAAGTACTGATGCGGTATTTATGACAACATTTCACACAGATGTTTAATGGGATACAACGTTGAAGTGATGATATTTTTTTACCCAAAAGCTCAAAGGTCAACTTCACTGTGACATCATAATGTCCTGGAAAAACACTTTTTTGGCCATTATTCAACACCATAACTCAGGAACAGAAGGGGAGATTGTGACCATAGTTCACAGTTGGTCAGACACTGAATAGGTGACACTTTTGACTCAAAGGTCATTATGACCTCAAAATAGGTTTTAAGCCAAAATTTAAAAATGAATTGGGCAATTCCAGATTTTACACACATGTTGACTGGGACGACACAATGAGTAAACAGTACACAGTTCACTTCCTGCCTCCTTCTGAATTTCGAGCGTCAACGGAATCACGTGACTGTGTGCCTAGCTAATCGGGATCCTCACTGTGAGTGAGTTTCACCTACAGCTCATAGAGAGGTTTTGCAAATAAAAATGCCAGGAGAAAACAAAAGCAGTGTAGCTATACACATAAGAATCTCCATCTTTACATAGTAATCAAGTACATGTACTGTTGCCAATCCTTCATTAATCAGTTCAACAATATTCACTGGAATCATAAATATGTATCATCAATATAGTGATCACTTCAATTTAGCCAAAAAATGTATTAAATGAGTCTGGACAGACATGGGTGTAAACTGCACCTTGACTGGTTGGCGGAGGCATACAACCGCAGGACGCAGGAGGCAAGATGTAAGAAATGTACAGCTCAGAGAGTTTCAAAAAGTACAGATCATCCACATATACCAAACATTTCAAGATTCTTTAAATAAAATTATTTGTAAGAATGTAAGAATTTAAAGAACAGTATCACTGAATATGATCATTCAAACAATATTTTGCTAGTAGTAAAATGTCAGTGTTCATGACCAGAGATGGTACAGTCCCATAATACTAGTAGAACAATATAATTAGGTGGGCATCACTTCAATTATTTTTGAAGCCTTCACTCTCTTTTTATTCTCTTTTGTCTTGTTGAAGTCATTGTTACTTAGGTAAAGTACAACTGTGTTGTTTTTACTCTTAGGTACAGAGGGGATGTGTATCAGCAGATACAAGTGGCTCCAGATGGATCTCACTGGTTCACCAGACATCCAGCTGATTCCTGGCCGGATCCCCACAGAGACAGGAGCATGTCTGGCCAGAAGCAGCTTTACCCTGTGTATACTACCCAGGAGCGCCCTGGTGGAGGGATCCAATATATCCCCTTTGATGACCCCCGTATCCGCCATATTTCCTCAGCCCTGGGTGGCAACTCCCTGACGGACGCTGACAAGATCCGCCATATCCGCAACGAGCTTCCCAGTGTCACCGTGTCGGAACCTGCATCCGACGACAGTGCCTTTTTGCCCCCACCATTGGGGCCTTTCATCGCTGCCAAACTGGCCGATGATTCTAACCAGACATCTTCTAGCGACTTCGACAATGACAATAACAGGTGGCACAGTGATTTGCACAAAGAGACTGTCGATAACTTCCCAGCAACTGACCAAAACTGCAACAACAGATATCCCAAAAACCAACGTCCTCCTCCATCTCCCTCTTCAGCCTTTCAGGCCCCATTAACAAGGACTTCTTCTCACCAGGGGTCCAGCTCAGATCAGGTCTTTGCAGAAACCATCACCCAAGTGAAGAAAATTGTCCCAGATTCAGGGCCAGAGAACAACAGGAACACCAAGAGAAGAGTGAGTGAAACCATCTTCTGCCTTGTGTCTGTCCCTGTTCACACACCGACTAACATTAACAAAGACTTAGCGGCAGATCAGAACAACAATGAGACAATACCAAGCCTGACTGTGACCAACACAGACACTTTCGCTGTAGGCCTCAAAGAGAGCCCAAATGTGCGGAGCAAGTCAGTGAATGAGATGCCCATCAAACCCCACTACTCTCACTTTCACACCAGCAGCACATCCTCAATGAGGAACTACAAGAGGGCTCCTCTAAGGAAGGAGATAATAGATGCTTGGGCACTTCAAGCCAGTGAAGACAAAGAGTTGTGCTATGCTGGGTCCTGGCCTGGAAACCAGTACCGTAACCAGGAAACCCAGACTGGCTCACCTTTGACAGTGGTGAAAAGTCCAGAACCCCAGAGTCCTCCTGGGGGACAAGAGCCTGTTCAGTCTGTCTCAGACACAACCACAGACAGTGGTGTGGGGACAGACGGTAGCTCCTCTTATGGTTACCCTATGGCAGGCCAGAAAAACCTTCATCTTTCTAGCAACAGCGCCTTCTCCCGTCTCAGCCTCAGCCCAACACATCCACCATCGCTTCAACCTTCGCAACAAGACCAATCCTCCCCATCAAAGGCCCAGGATCAGGGAGACCTGCAGCCATCCTCTCCCAGGAAGAGCAACTCCAGTCCTCCAGAGAGTGCAGAGCAAGTCACCTTTGGTCAGTTTCTCTTAAAGCCAGTGAACCGACGACCCTGTGATGCCATTGGTGAACTGGAGAGCATTAATAAGGAAATGGAAGACACAATCAGCAAGAGACCTAATGTGGGTCAGTGCACTGATGATCTAGATGGGGCGAATAAGAGATTAGACCAGTTTAAATCAGGAGCACATATCACTGCTGGTCCAGAACCAGGCAGGGAAGCAATCAGTCTTCCGCCAATGCACATAGAAAAACCCAACAATATAAAAGTCAGATCAAAGTCCTTGGCTTCTACCGCTGATCTAGACTTCATGGACATGAGGAGTGCTTTCTCCAGGCAACAAGCCAACAACATACCACCAACAAATGAGCTATCCATACTCCCCAACCCAGGCACCAGAGACAGTTGCCTCTTGTCCTCACTACCCCAACACAATGAGTCAAACAGGCTCTATAGACAGGACATCCCAGTCCCTCAAGAGTCCTTGCTGAGGGATGTGGGGTTAACTGTCTACACAGAGACTCCTGGTGGTCCCAGGGAGCCAATGCAGCGCTCGCTCTCAGTCCCATCTCCACTTGATCATAAGGAGCTTAGTCAGTCAGTGCAGCTCTCGCGGGAGAGCAGGACAGCACTTGTTAAAAATAGTGGTAGCCCCAAGCACAATTCAAATAAAGGGCTTCCAGTGCAGAGAGAGCCTGAGAGAAAGGCGAAATCAGACAATGTTCCACCATTCAGGGGTGAGGTGAATTTAAGCATCTGTAGAACCAGGAGTGAAAGCAGCAGATCACCTCAGAAAGAGGGTTCACCACATATCACCAGGCTGACCAGGGAGGTTTCTTTTGTGTTTGAGAATGATGATGGCGATGGGAGATACGCCATTTCTGAGCCTCTGACCTATAAGAATGAGGCAACCATAGCAGATAAGCACCTGGAGAACTTGCTGATTCAGGAGAAAGCCAATTCTTTACCTGTAGAGGACCTCAGCAACCTGTATGAGGTCAAATGCGCAAAAGGTATTCCTGAAAATGAGTCCATTGAGCAGAGGGCTGCCAGAATCCTGGGTATAGAAGTTCCAGTGGAGGCCTTGGGTGTGGCTGACAAACAGTCAGAGGACAACCAGGATGATAAGGATACAACTGTAGCTGAGAGACTACAGAGTCAAAGCGAAGAGACACAGCAGGTGATAGAAGAGTGTGAGCAAGTCAAAGAGGAGTCCCTGATTGTTCAGGGAGCAGAGACAGAGGAAGTCAAGGAGACAGGATCAGGAGTGGACCACGAAGAAGGAGACAGACAAAAGCACAGCAGCAACCACAGTGATGGTGAAGACGAGGATACAGAGATTCAGTCCCTGGTGGTACTGGACCTGCCTGAGTTCCCACCCAGTAAACTTCCCCTCTCCCTGCCCGTCACCCCTGATGAGAAGCTAGCACTTAGCATGTGCAGTGTGGAGAGGAGGGGGCAAGGTGGAGCATGCAAACTAATTGAATCCCTGCAAGATAAGCTAAACTCTTCTGCTTCTTCATCTGCTACATCTCTGGGCAGGGCAACCACAGACAGAATGGCCCGCCTGAAAGAGCTGGACTCAGTGACTCGAATAAGACACCTCAGTCTCAAACGTTCAGAGTCTGGAGGAGAAGTTGATTCTGAGGAGAGGGATGGTGACAGAGAGGAGCGTGAGGTTCAGGAAGAGACGGATGAAGTTGTGGAGCACCGAGAAGAGGAAGAGGATAAGAAACTGGAGGAAGAAGGAGGGAAGGAGGAGGAAAACCCAGATGAACATGAGAATGCACATGAAACACATGATCCTGAAGAAGACTGTAAACCTAAAGAAGCAAATGAAGCAGACGAGCAAAGACAAGAAGAGGAGGCAGAAGAGACTAATGTTGAGATTGCACTAAAAGCAGAAAATGAAGGGAGTAAAGAAGTAGATGTTGAATTAAAAACAGAAGAGCCAGAAGGAGAGTTGGATCTAAAAATTGTGGAGGATGACAAAGAAAAGCCTGTGGAGAAGGTGAGAGATGGACAGAATACAGCAGAGGTCAGTAGAGCTGAGGTGACACAACACGCTGAGGGGGAAAAGTTGCCTAAACCAAAGCAGCGCACCAGGCTCCAGAAGCCTCCTCTGCTTCCTAAACCTCGCAGCGTTCCCAAGAGAGAAATAACGCTGCCACTCAGCTTCAGCACTGGGACCTGTGGCCCCTCGAATATGGAGGATGAGGAGATGCTCTCTGTCTCAGGTGGGTGCGAAGGAATAAAGAGATTAACCATTTGATATGCTTGTTTTGCCTTCAAAGTGACGAAGCATCATAGTATAATATATGGGTATTAGCTATGTACAAATGGGTTTTTAGTTAGTAGGTTTTTGGACTGAGCCATAGCCCTGCTTTCAGTATTTATGTTAAGCTAGGTTCAACATGTCTTGACTCCAGCTCCGTACTTAATGCACAGACATGGGACTGATATCAATCTTCTTATCTCGTTCTCAAAAAGAAAGCAAATGTGCTTATTTCCCAAAATGCTGATCTATTCCTTTAAAGGTGGCCTGTGGAGTTTCTTGTAAACAAAGTTACTGTTTACATTCAGTGTTACTCACCAACAGGCATTGTGTGTATCCTTGAGGTCTAACAAGTGTTTCCTTCCTCATAAAGCATTTACAAAGCTGATTTTTAAAACGTTTTAAATCCTACGTATTTTACATCCATGTTTACTTGCTAGCAGCCTTCTTCTTCCCTGTCTTAGCTGGCTAATTGCTGTGTTTCTTGCTGTGTTACCACCACCTATAGATGACTGGAATAGTGTGAAACCTTTGGAAGGAATGTGCATCGAGTCACCCATGTGCATGCACACGTGCATCCTTGCACGCACACACAATACAAACAAAACGGGGACCCGCTCGTAAAAAGATTGCTTTATAGCGTTACTAGTGGTCAAGAACTCCACAGGGTACTTTTAATTTCCACCTTTTCAAGGGCAAATAATATCAGTCTGACTTGTTTTTTTTTTCGATTGTGTTGTCTCATCTTTTCTTTCTCTCTTTTCTCATCAGACTCCTACGACCCCAGTCGAGTGGAGAGAGTGTAACCTCTGATACTGCCTTCACCACTGTGGAAATCTGTCTTTCTGAAGTTAACAGCTTTTTCCAACAACAAAGGCTTTCATCTCACCTCACGGCTTAGTCAGCTGTGACCCCTCCAATATTGTTACACATTACGTTTCACAGAACTGACTGTCCTGGTGCTGCGAGAGCATTTTTACAGCCAAATAAAGGGACCGCCTGTGCCAATTCTCCAGGCCTTTTCAACCTCGACATCCTCGTCCTTCCATTCTCTCCACTTAACAAAAAGTTTATTTGCTCAAGCAAGCGGACTTCCTCCTTTTGAAGTTGTCTTATTTTGCTTTTGGAAAAATGCATGTCATTATTCCCATCTGCACTTGGGCTCCCTCTCGAGCTTGGGTGTTGAAATATGAATGTAAAAGTGCTTCTGCTCAACAAACAAAAGAAATGTATCAGAAAAAAAAACAACAAGAAGGCAACAGTATTGCATTACAATCAGTATTAACCTACACCAAATGTAAATAAGAAAGAGTTATAAGATTTTATTAAGAATATAAAAAATCAATTTAAGACATTTAATTGCTGAAGAAATGTATATTTTCTTATCTATGTTAAGAAAAGACTAGATTTTTGGAAGTGTATTCTTTGGGTGTGTTACTAATAATGAAACCCCATGCTCTTTATTCTTATACTTGTGTGATAGAGAATGTACTCAGTGAGCCTGGATTGCAATGAGAAACACTGTGGTCCTTGAATAGTTTCACTCAAGAGCAATATAGTCGTCGTACACGGGACGTTTGTGGCATGTTTTGAGTAGTAAGTCTCCATTTCATGGGGCTGATCCCATTTAAACGTCTGCTTTAAAACTCTACCTTTTGGTACAAGTGTTAGAGTTGCACTGCTGAGATTATTGGCTTTATGTTACCAGTGAGCACCTGATAATCTCTTCAAATACTCAGAGATTACAGTAGGAGGGATTCATGTTCGCACTCTCCCTGTTCTCCGGTGCCGTCAGTCTCAGCATCAGCAATCGCAACGTGTATCAGAAATGTCTGATTATTTTTGTTAATCCTCATACTGTTGAAAAAGAAAATCTATATTTTGTGGCATTAACAGAAGTCTATATTTAACTGTGGAATTTTTCTTTGTTCACATCTTACTTTGTGTGATTTCAGAAGTGCTTTTTTTGCAGGAAATAAGATGTAGCTATATTGATCGCAGTGTGCCTTGTACACACTGTTTCTGTGGAGAACTTCATTTGTGTGTAACACATCCAGTATTGTCGGTTTACGAATCCTAATTTAAACTGGACATCACTGATTCATTTAACTGTAATGAAAACAGAACCATTTGGAGTTGTTTTGGCAATAATAATACAATTTAGCTGAAGAGGCTTAATATTGATGCTGTACAGAACATTGCTGTCTGGATACTAATCACAGTATCTGAACGTGTTCAATCATTTAATGTTGACATATCAGTGCTTTATAAGTTGTGGGCATAACTGGCAATTGGTTTACACTCACTTCATTTATGGGGTAGCAATACAAGAAATTAAAAAACATACCAAACCAAACTTTATGCTATGCATTGGACATCTACATTTACTGGGTTAGATACCAAAATTCACAGCTAAAACTGCAACTTCTGGTTTGCTTGTTTGACCCTGTCACTTGTTGATCCAGCTGTATTTGATGTTGAACTTGTTGGATCTGGTTGTAGACTTGCATGGACGTGGCTCTGACTGGAGTTCATCAGTGGAAGCTCAGTGCGAGGTTTTGTCTTTGTCCTGTTACCAGCCCAGTACCCGTATCTCTGTGTTCCAGGTAATGTGTTATCTGGTCATTCTCGTAGGTCTTTTTGTACTGCAAGTTCTTTGTAACATGATATAGACTGTTGGTGCACATCTTGCTTTGATATTTTCTATTTTCATACATGTACAGCTTCTTTTGTATGCGCGCAGCATCTCTTTATTTTATTTTATTTTTTTTTGTGTGCATGAAATGCATAAGAAGTCACAGAGAGAGGTGCATTTGCATATAATTGCATTTGGTACTATATAGTCTATCCAATAAACAACTGTTATATTTCATATAATGTATATTTTATTTTCAAAAGGTTATGCTACATATTTAAAACAGAACAAGGTATTTTTAGATTATTGTGAAAAGGGAACTGTTTTTGAAGGCACAATATTTGTCTATATTTGAAATGATCATTAAGAATGATCAGAAATAGAGACAAGTGTGTGCCATTGTACAGTACTGCAGAGTATTCATAAATAAAAGTCTTTGCATGAAACATTTTGTCTCTGATTTTGTTACATTCATTAATATTATACATTATTTGATGCAAAGAGAAAGTTTGGACAGTTATGCATATATTTAATAATAAGAATAACAGTGAGTAAGTAGAGTGCTTACAAGACCACACATGGCGTTACTACTATATATGCTCAGAGACCTACGAGTACTCCTATGCTGGAATAAGACTACCTGGCTCCAAGGTTTCTGTGCATCACAACTTCATTTTAGATTATGCACCATGTAAGCACAATATACATAATGTAAAGTTCCCTCTTGACCTTGGCAACAGTAGTTTGACAATTTTGTGTTTTCTGGAGCTTTAAAGTTCTTGTATATCCAAACAAGAATTTGGACTACAAGGGTTGTTCAATGCCACTGGAAGAGTCAGAAAAGGTTTTTGCTGAATGGTTCAAATTAATAATGGACATTGACTCTTTTCAATCAACATCAAAATCATTTCTAACCTATATAAAGAAGTAAACATAAATATTGCTTTTCTTTTTACTGTGAACGTGTGCTTTATTGCTTTGTCTTATTATATTTTTGTTAGCTACTTTGATGTGCCCAGGTTTGTTCTCTTTGCTCTGTGGTCTGTTCTTCAAGGATTTACTGTAAGACGTTTTCTTGTGTTGCGTTATGGTCTCAATGTGTTGGAAACGTTAACTACTGAGTGCTGGCTTTGTTGTCTTGGTTGTCTGCTCAGGGGCACATTAAAGGGTGCCAGTAGGTTCCAGGGCCCCAGTACTACCACCTGCCCTATGTGATTTATATTGGATTTATCCTTTAACGTGCCTTTAAAACAGACTCGATAGAAATGAACAGTGACATTATATTTTGGTGGTGAAATTAATGGTATAAGGAAATGTATTCATTAAAAATTGATAATCAAGTTTTTGCATTATTTTGAAACCATTTTGCTGGTTACAGCATCTACAAAATGATTACTTTGATAAAGACGTGGCTCTATCTTTGAGAATTAACATACACTTAAGTTTTTAGAGCTCAGCAAATCAAAGACAATTTATCTCTGTCTTCACTATGAGTTAGTCAAAGCAAGAGTGAAACTGCCAACTAATATGTTGACTGTATTTCTTAAGGAAACTTGAAAAGGCAAAAGTCCTGTGCCAAGTTCTTGTAAACTTTTACATAGGAGCAATAGAAAGCATCCTGACTGGAAACATTACAAGCTGGCATGGGATGTGCGCGGCCCAGGACAGGAGGGCTCTGCAGCGGGACATTAAAACCGCCCAGAAAACCATTGGTACCCATCTGATGAGTGTCAGTGATATCGGAGAAGTGAGGTGCCTGCACAGAGCCCAAAGGATGCTAAAAGGCAATACCCACCCCAGCCACAGCCTGTTCCCCCTGCTACCGTCTGGCAAGCGATACAGAAGTATCCCCTGCCGACTACAGAGCAGCTTCTTTCCTCAGGCTTTGAGACTCCAACTCCACCTCATCCTCTGCACTCCACCATAAATAAATGACATGGAACTTTCTGTTATGCTGGTTTTGCACATTATAATATATGTATATAAGTAACTGTAAACATTTACTACACTACAATTGCACCGAGTTTACAGCGCCGCCATAGAGACACCAAACCAACTACTGCCTCAGGAAAAACGTCTGCGATGGCCGGGAATCGAACCCGGGTCAACTGCTTGGAAGGCAGCTATGCTCACCACTATACCACCATCGCTGTTGTTAAGGAAAATGTAGAGAGTCAAGTCTGACGTCAGGAGTTCCACCGAGAAGAAGAGAGAGGAAAAAGAGGAGAAAAATAAGAAGAAGGGGAGGTACATCAGCAAGAGAAGAAAATATAATATATAATATAATATAAATCTGAGTGACCACTGTTTACTCAACTAAGACTGACTGAGCCATGTATAAACTCATATGAACAATTTACAGCAGAGCTTGAGTCACAAGACAACCTCTCATCATATACTGTACACTATGTCTGCAAGTTTAGAGCAAACACTTTACAGCAGCGTTAAGCTTATTCAGTGGCCAGATCAGACCTCCAGTTTTGGAGGCATGCATCAGTTATTTAAAAAAAAAAAGCAGGGGGGGGGGGGGGTGACTTTATTATGCTGTATTACTTATATAATATTACAAGGAAAAATTAAAAGCTCACCAGTCAAAAGCAATGTATGCTAAAAGGCTATTTAGGCCTGTTTCTATTTTCATAACTAACTGTTATAACTAACTTGTCATCGTGTGGAAGAATCGCTATGGGCGGGTGTTACCTACATCCATTCTATTTCAAAATCTTGTTTTTGTGGATGACATAAAGGAGAAGCCTGCTTCACGAAGTCTTCACTGCATGCTGATGGGCAGAGGGGGTACTGAGCTTTACTCTGCAGAAATGATGAGAGAGAGGCTGCTGAACTGAATGTGCTGGCAGGAGATCTGACACCAAATCCTCACACAATAATTATTCATGCTACTATTTATGCTACTGGAAATACATCACAAAAGTAGGCACTTGACGGCTCACAAATACAGAATGTCACGGTAGTGGGAAAGAGCCATGGTCAAGGATAAATGTCAAACAACTAGTACCAATTGATACAGTGAAGCACATTGAAATTCTGATACATATAGTTGTCAAACATGTTGTTTAAATTCAGTGGAATCAAAAGGATGTGACTGCAAGCAAAAAAAAAAAACACTAATTACATTATTTGTTTCTACAAGAGTGGCAGAGGACTGTTGTATGCTAGCAACTTCTGTAAAAACATCAGGTTTTCAGGTGGGAATTAAGTCAACCTACCTTGACCTTTCCTCTAGCGCCATCATCAGGTCAAACTTTTGTTAATCACTGAATACTTGCAAAGCTAATGTCTTTCCCATCAGCCTCAGCTGCACTTTGTGTTTAGTGCTAAGTACCACATTTTGGCACGCTACCACGCTAAACCAAGATGATGAGCACAGTAAACATTTCAAATGTTTAACATCAGCATGTTAGCATTGTCATTTTGTTAGCATGTTTACCTTAGCATTTAGTGCAAAGCTTTAAAAAAAAAACAAAAGAACAGCTGTAGACTCCTAGTCTTGTTTAAAAGAGTGAATCAGTTTCATAAAGCAACATGCCCAAACGTGACCAAAGGACTTTTTAAAGACCTGGCAATTATCAGACCAAACATGGCCTTTCTACAGTTTGGTCTCATACAGAGCTTAATCTTCATTAGAATCACATGGAGATGCCCAGGGATGCTGGAAGCCAGTCAAGAGTTTTAGAGGCTGAGAGAAACAATCAATCAATGCTGGGCAACGTTTATGGTTTTTGGATTAATTTAAATGGCCAGGGTCATTTATATCTAAGTCATAAACAACATTTTGCTCTGTTTTACAGACAGCAAACTTGAACACCAACATACTGTTTGTGTCATAGCAGCCACAGCAACTACACAGGCAAGAACGCAAAGTGCAAGGAGATGAAGAGCGAGTGAGACAGCGCCTGGTCGCGGGCGAGAGATGTGACCCATGACCAGTTTATAAAAGTAGTTTATAAAACTGCAGTGAGGATACAGCCATTTCATACAGGAGACGAGTGTATAACGTGGATCTGTCGCTCATTCAGCCCACCTTGGACCTGTTTATATGAGATAGCTGTCTGTCTGTCTGTCTGTCACTGATAGCAAAGACACCAGTCTGCAGTCTAGCTCATACACTTCACTGATAAACCTCAGAATTATACAGTAAGATAAGGCTAAATAATCAAAGGTTTTTGTTTTGGCCTACACTTCTGTCCATAGTCACACTCTACCTCTCTCTATATCTATAACCAAATCACAAATCCTATTGTACAATTGTCCTACTTACAAAGTGTCACTGTACAGTGGCAGCAATTAGAGTTATATTATGTTCTGTGTTCTGTGTTGACGCTACAGGGTTCCAATTAAATACAGGAAAAGATACCTAAATAGGTATAAAACCTCTTTCATCCCTAAATCTCCTAAACTCAGGACATAAGGAGGGTGTGAAATGAGGGGCTATGTTGCACATATTTGAATGCACTTATGTCTGCACTTGTTTTTGCTATGCACTTTATATCTGATACTAATTATATGTATTTTTTATGTGGCAGCCTTTATGTCCAAGTCAAATTTCCCTAGGGACAAAATAAAGTAATCTTGTATCTTATAACAATAAATGGATAAATAAACAAAGGATAACCTCTTTCCTGCCACAAATACTTGTGTACTCATATGCAATACACATATAAAAAGGGGGGGAAAAAATTGAAACTTTTTTTTTAACTGATGGGTTTTATAATGCCTGATTTTAGGGGGTGCTGCAGACCCCTCAGCAATGAGCACCTCGTCTTTCATGGAGATGCTGATTATACAAAGCATGCACTGAACTGCTGAACAGAGCTACATCAGCCAGCACAGATGGCTGTTCTTAGAAAGCACTTCATCCACAAATATGCTTTCCAGCAGTGAAAACTTTGCTCCGTTGTCGGCAGGATTTGAACCTGCGCGGGGAGACCCCAATGGATTTCTAGTCCATCGCCTTAACCACTCGGCCACGACAACCTTGTGCTTCTATGGCTACTGTACCACATGTTATCACCAAGAGCCTGACACAAACAGAATGCCACACACCTGCTACAGGTCAAAGTTCATTCACACCTCTTTCATACAGGATATGAACACAGTAACAGTAACACAAGAGGCTTCCCAGAAGTCCCAGGATTTTCTTGAGCTAGTTTATTGAAAGATAGTTAATACAACTCAAAACACAATGCACATGGTTGGCTCACTTGCAAAACAGGCAACCTTTCTTCATATATGGCTACAGTAATCTGTTAGGGTATTTTATTTATCAAAGTATGTCTCTGCTTAATCTGTGTTAAATTAAGAAGTTCACCTGGATAAAAATATAGTTTCAAGTTAGAACAGCTTCCTGATTGCGATAAAGAACTACCTGATCAAAACAAATAAGTTAACAAGTCTTCAGAAATCCAAGAATCACGGCCAGACGCCAACGCTCAATACTTCACATTTTTTAATGGATTGGATGCATTTCAGTCGGTACTCAGAGGGTACTGAGGTTCAAAGGTTTGATGGGTCAATTGTTTTTCAGTTTGTTAATTAGTTTGTGGTAATTTGATTAAACAGAAAATGATTTGGGAAAACGCTCCATGTGAGCTAGATTTTGGCACAGGATCCCTCCAAAACATGGAGGCGCAAGATTAGCTAGTTTTTTTGTTTGTTTTGTTTTTTATTGTCAGCTATGAGATTCACAGGAGAATTACAAACACTCAAAATATTTCTTTCTATTTCCACTGTCAAGACAGTCACATAGGAACCTTTTTTTTTTCAATTTCCTTGTACTGTACTGTGGCACACATTTAAGACCCACTTTAATCAATTACATGGAGAAACAGAAATTTGTTTCTTTATTTTATTAGTTTATTTTCTTTTATTTAAGAAGGGACAATGCACCTAATTAACATGGGCACATATGTCCATCATGTAAATGTGCCAGATTTAGCCATACAGGCTAATTTTCATCTGCAGTCCCTGGCAGGTTGATGGTATATAAAAAAATATTAAAATAAAACATACAAACAAGTACAAGTACATCAGCACAGACAAACAGAAAAACAATGACATAACCACTACTCTAGATTATGACAGCATGTTTGATTGTTCAGTAACTAACATATGAAAAATGTTATACATGAGAAAAATATCTGCAAATGTGATCATGTTTTCCCAGTTTAAGAAATCATATTTAGTTCAAATTTAAAATGATGATATGAATTTGACTTTTTATCCTATGTTTTCAAAGCCTGCTTATAGACTGTTTCGACTGATTGTAACGTGGTCCTACCTGTCTGTGTCCAGCTGGTAAGACAGTGGTTCATGTGGGAGAGAATCATGCCATTGATGGACAACTCTGAGGCTTCGGTAGTTAAGTTGTTCTGAAATTCACCAGAATTTGATTCTGTTCACAACTTTTTTAACTTGTGTTAATGTATATAAGATGTATATAGAAATAATAATAATAATCTAATCATAAAAAATAAACTCTAAAGTGTTGACTTAAATAAGAAGTCTCACCTTTGAAACGTGAAAACAAAACAAAAAAAGATTAGCTAATGTTGCAGGACCCACATTAGTTTCTGCTGTACTCTAGTGGTGCTAATTCCCTAATAAATCAAAATCAAATTACCAAAAAGTAATTGTGACAAAGTGGTTGATAATCCAGCCTTGGATTCATATTATCTAAAACATAATTTTACAGTTAGACACATTTTCCATATACATCTTACATACATTTTAATCTAATGTTTAGAAACAACAGTGAGAAGTACTGATGCCACTCAAAAGACATAAAGCATCTGAGAGAGTTGTATTTGCTTTCTCCAGCAGATGGCAGTATTGGCCTGTGATATTCACTAAAACCATGAGAATATCAGCCTGTGACTCAAAAAGTTTCACTGTGGAATTCAACTCCTTTACAGCTACGTTGTAAATACATTTACAGTAAGTATTTACCATACCCTCACCAAAGACACTAGATATTAAATATTAGTGCAAGTAATAAGTACCTTGTTTCCAACAGCATCAGTCCTCTCTCTCTTGTGTGCTGTGTGTGTTTGTATGTTGGCAAGTGTAAAAGCGTTCACACAGAGCGTGTGTCAGGCTGAGTGAGCTGTCCTAGACGATGTCCCTCCACATGACTTCGTTCATGGAAGTTTGACTCTGTATGCTCATCTGTGTGGATGTTGGCGTGAAAGCGTGTTAGAGGAAGAACCCACACATAATGCATATGTATCTGTGTGTGTGTGTGTGTGTGTGTGTGTGTGTTCCAAAGCCCTATAATCTCACCCAGGACTAACAGTGGAATCCAAGCAGTCACAATGAGGTCTTTGTGATGAGTGCAGAGCAAGCAGGTGAAAACTGCTCCAGACCTCAGAGAGACCATGTGATGGAGACTTAGTACAGCGCAGTCTTATCTGCATGCATGTGTGTGTGTGAGTGTGTGTTTATGTCGGTGCACAATGTGGATGACCTGTAACATGCTTGGGTGATGGTGTACATGCCAGCCAAGATTAACCACATTTGAGGATTAAGTTCTTTTTAAACGTTCCTTTTGGTCAGTTCACCTTAAGTGAACCATAAATCCTTAGTTTCAATGCTAAAAATCTTAATTTTCTTTTTTAAAGTGAAAGATAACAACTGCAACCAAACCCCCCCCCAAAGTATTTTACTAAAAATAAACAACCAAAAAAAAGCTGAAGGCCATATGAAGCAGCTCTGGCTGCAGCTTCTATTCAAATCTGAGTTGCTCCATCATCACATACAAATATGGATTCTGAGCAGGGCCCCGGTCTCCTCTGCCAAGCCGACAAAGCTGTGACTGTGCTACGCTGAAGCAGGCCAGTGGGGTGCAGCGGCCCCGGCATGAGAGCAGCACATTCAGCCTCTGACATTTCAACAGCCGTTTACATGACGCTCTGCCATGAAGACTCCCTTTTCCTTCCATGAGACCAGCAGCTGCACTTACACTGGCAAGGATACAGATGAGGATTCTGCGTGTGCATTTAAATGGGTCATGTTCCTGCTTATGACTTCATCCAAAATACCATCATGTGTACATTATCAGAGGTTACATGCATACTTCACTCAGTCTGTTTATTTGCTCTCACCCAAATGGGTTTGCTGTGACTAAGAAGTGTGGTTGTGTACACTTCATGTTGTGTGCTTTTGAGAGAAGAGTGTGTGGTCATTAAAGCATATGCACGTAGCATGTGTTTGCATCACTGCATTTTTGCATTTCTGTGCATGTGCATGTGCAGCATTACCGTGCATGCATATTCCCCTTTTGTTTGGCTTGGCCACCGTCGCCTTCTGCTGTTTCGCCTGTTTGTGTTACCCTCCACTGGGCTGGGACTTGGACCTGCGGCACAACAGGAATGACTAAGAAGGACATGACACATATTCTCTGAGGTGAGTTTCCCCACACGTCTTGGCGCTGTCTGGCTCTGGCTGGGGGCCTGTGGGCAGGGATCGATGCCCGGGAGGGAGGTCGGTGTGTGTGTGTGTGTGTGGGGGGGGGGGGCTGGATGCAGCTCCATCCCTTGAGGACGGGTGGACTGGTAAATTTCAACTAAGCAGAACTGAAGTTGTTCCTAATAAACCACGTGTGTTCCAGCCTCCATCACACACAGAACAAACTTATTAAGTGAGTTATACATCTGCAGTGTATGAAAATGACATCAAATTCCACATTACAGCCCAGGAGAATAAGCTGATACTCTTGCCAAGTTCGCACTCTGAATGATGAGTAGGAATATTAGCGGGACGTGAAAGCAAAACGTGTAGTGAACTAAAACAACCTAGATTTCATGGTCTTACCACAGAAATGCTGTTTGTTTTCAGATGAAGCAACCCTGGTGTTGCCCTGGAATGGCCTCTGTGATCAAAATTTGACTTTACACCCAGGGGAACATCAGCCCTTCAAACAGAACTTCACTGCCCTTTCACTTTGAGAACACATTAAAACAGCACACAAACATTCAAATAAAAGAAAACAAACTGGGGGACACACAAGAGTATTATTTTCCTGTGTCACACTCAAAGAACAGCGCTGACACAAAACCTCTTTAAAGACTCAGTTTGTGGTTTTAACTGACTTTCCACTCTGCATGCCACCATGTAGAAGATTGTATGTTGTCATTGGCAATATCTGGGGTACAGACTTTTTAAGAGCCTATCCAGTGACAACAGGGTGACTGTCATCTTGGCTAGCCAATAATCTGGATCCCTTTAAAGCCAATAAACATCAGAAAATGAATCCTATGTGAGTAGCAGCACTGTTTCACAAACATTAGTTGCGCAAATTACATAAATCTCTCAAAGAATGCATCATACTGGTCACGGGTGGTCCTTCATACATGGCATTTTTTTACTTTTCCTTCTGTATACGGTAATAGCCTTTTCCAAAGAAGTCACATTCAATCATTTGTGACATTTTATCAGGACTACCTAAAAACCTTTCATAAACACAATGTCAGGTACATTTAGCAAAGACTTGAGTTCGCACAGTGCTGTCAGGTAAACCTTCCTCCGTTCACCATAAAAGACCCCATCTGGAGGAGGCTGACAGTAACGGAGGCTGGAGCTATTTCACTGTGGTCTAGACTAGCAGAGGTACGGTTCTTGAAATCACAGACCCTCTCATCAAGCCACCAGTACGGATTCCATCTGTATCACATTACTAACTCCTAGCTGCTCTGTGATCTAGGTGTTTCTGCTCTGGGTATGTTTCTGTCTTTACATCACAGAACCCAGTGAACTCTCCTGTGCTAAAAGCCACCAGAACAGCACCCGCTCCACTGACCCCCATAGGAACCCCCTCTGAGATGGATATCACGCTAACATGAATGCTAACACAAAGCAGGATCGCTGTCACGGCTGGCTACTGTAGGGGCCCAGAGGCTGGAATGACATGACATGAGGCTGATAACTTGGAGTTTAGGGGTTCATTCAACATCCTGGCTCTGGAAAAAGCTCAACCATGGTGTCGTGGAGTCTTAGATAAAAAGGGGGTTTAATGAAAGCTGCTCTGGAGGCGCATAGCTTGTCTGTCTGATGTTTGCAGACCCAGAGCACCTTTAAACAGCCACTGCTACTATAAAACAGCTGAGTAGTATCTACAGTATATGAGGAATCAATGTCTGCATACATGTTTTAACTTAAACCCTCTATAGATAGAATTTGAAAATGTCTGACTTTGGCTCCCTCTAGTGGTAATATATAAGCACACAGCTACCCCCAATCTATCTGACCTGGGGACATTGAGGTGAATGGGCTAAATGTAACATACAATGCGTCGATTTTCACTAGGATTGTCTCATTTTTCAGCAAGCAGAAACTTTGAACTTTTACTTGAGATGCTATAAGATGCTATAATCACCTAAATATTCTATACAAGGCTGCATTTATCAATCTTTTTATGTGAAAAAAGGTTCAAACTGCTATGTGTAACATAAAATGTGGGTGTCATTGTTTTGGTTTTTCCGCCCACAAACTCTCCTCAACCTTGTTTCCACAAGGCTACCTTCCCAGCACCAAATGGCAGCAAGACAAAGATGGCAGATAATATTTACCTGTAAGAGCAGATAAGGTAAGGGGTGCAGTGCAGCAATATCATAGCTGAGTGTACAATATTGCGCAATACACGCAAGATGTGGTGCTAATATAGGCGTTGTAAAACCATGTGATTGTGTGTATGGCCATAAAATAGTGTGAACTCCCTATTTTAAGATGCATTTATAAACTATCTGGAAAACTACAATACGTCATCATAATGTCTACTTGGTGGGTGAGAGTGTGGTAAAACAGTGACTTCACACTCCTAACAGTATTCCTTCTCCTCGCTGGAAGTAAGCATGGCAGGAGGTAGGAGTGTCTTTAGTCCAAGGTTCACTTTCAGCGTAATTCCTAGGAGGGAGATGCTTGATAAAGACAGGCCCAGATATGTTTCTCAGGAGTTGATGAAGACTATAACAGAGCTAGAAGTAGAGTGAATATTTCACTACTCAAATTCAACCACTGTTTAATATTTCAAACTGCAACTATCAGGAAAACTACAATAAAAACTACAGTACGTCATCATAATATGTGGCCAGAAACATGGCTCCAAATGATTGCTAATGATGCTCTGGCTGTGTCTGCTGGGCGTGTAAACAGGCAACTATTTGCTAGCAGGTTTGCTATAATAACGTCATGATGTGATAATATGTCAATGTCGTGTTATTAGCTCATTTCCCAGCCCCAAGTGGCAAAGAAAGAAAGAAAGAAAGAAAGAAAAAGAAATTCAGCTTTAAGCAAGATTGTTTTGTTGTAAATATAACGACAATTAATTCCCAAATGCAAGCCCCGCTACACTGATGAGAACAGAAATGTTACCATCCTTTGCTATGTTCTGGGAAAACCAACGGATGTGATTCAGTGCCATTACTTGGCCAAACATCCAGTCATACTTCAACTTTAACTTCCCTGCATCGGATAACATTGTTTATTTAGCTTTAATCACCCACTGTCTCATATTAAAGATAGTTAGCTTTATGACTTCCTTTGCTTCCGTGTCTGAAATTTAAACCTCACAATTCCCCAACCCCCCTCTGCTTTCCCACTCCCATGAAAATCTACAGAGCCAACAAGCCAACTCAATATTTATTCTCCACTATATGAACCGGAGTGCAAGTCCTGTCTGTGTAAATACAGGTGAAACAAGAGATCGACGTGAAGGAGAGGGGGATATAGGTTGGATTTAAGAGGACATGCCATAGTTATTTTACTGTCTCTTTAACTTTAATCCTTATTCCAGAGGACTTGGCATGCATCTTTAAACACTGCCTAGCGAATGTTGTTAATATAAGCACTAAATCTCAATTAACAACAAGGAAGCATATTCTGTGGCTCCAGAGGAGATTTATCTTCTCTGGCGGCCAGGCTTGGGGAATGGAGAAGTAATATTTGGGAGGATTGAATATGGAGTCTAAACACACTGTACACCAGGGATACTCACCTTACTTTGCCAGGGGGCCACTTTTGCAAAATGACAGGAGTCCAGGGGCCAGTTAATAAACAAACATTAATAATATTTATCAGATGTGGTGCTACCAGACAGGAACGCTGCACTGAAGCTAGCAAGTTTTGACTCATGATGGCGCCTGATATTAGCAACCTCGCATACAGCACTTGTCATTAGGCAAATAAAACACAGAGGTTTGGTACGAGGTGGCAAAATAAAGGCAAATTCATCTGTCCTGTTTTCATTGTCAACCTTTCAACGTTTGCTGTCCTCACTCATCTTTGCCAAGAGGCAAGTCAAGTCACAGCAGCCCCATGCAGGCATTTGGGAGAAGTTTGCCCTCAGGAATTTCTGCCAGGCAGACAGCCCTGAAAGCAAACTTCTCCCACGTGCCTCGCGCAGGTCAGGTGTATGTGAACTTTTCGCAGAAATCAAGTGTCACAGATCACTGATAGGCTAATATGCAACTTTAACAGCCAAGAGACATAATTGAACATTTTCTAATTGGTATTTTCATTGTGAATTAGAAAATGGTCGGCGGGCCACCTGGCACCCTATCGATGGCCAGGTTTAGCCCATGGGCCGTAAGTTGAGTGTCACTGCTGTACAGGTTATAGTCACTAGCCTCACACACAGCACCTCTAGTGTTTTTTCACTGATTTATCAACGTGTGCTAATGGACCGCTAATGCTAGCAAAAGAAAAGAAAAGAACCCCTGTTGCAAACAGTAGTTCCTTTGGTTTGCTTTGCGCACTTATTTGACTCCAGCAGTGAGTTTGTTTGTTTTTTAAAACCACAGGAAATAATCCCTCACATCCCTCAAACCGAATTGGAAATGATGAAATGTGCCAACAACTCAAACTGGCTCTGCAGTAGGATGAAGTGCCATTGCAATGACTACATTTTAGAAAAATAATTCCACACTTTAAATCCTGGTTAAGACTTGTGTAACAGGAATTCAGTGCATTGTAGGTATCTAAATTGGACTTATTCTGATATTATGTCAGCACCTGGATTGGCTGAAATCCATTGGAACGTTTGTGAGTAAAGTCCGTCCTAAAGTCTTTGTAACTACTCGATAGTTTCAAACTAGTAGCCTAATTTACTAAATTGGGTTGCACCATTAAAACTTAACACATCTTAGCTTATAAAGACTTTATGAATGTGTAAATCGGTTGCTAGGGAACATCTGTAGCGCCATCCAATCAAAAGCAATTGTAAAAAGAAAGCCACTGTAGCATCACAAGCTGTAACATAACTTCCAAAAAGTTATAGATTTAGGGGGCAATGATCTAAAACTTCACTACAAATCCTTTGTAAATGTAGGTATGACTTGTATTTATCTGCATACATGGAGAAATCTGTGTTTTAGAGTTATGGTATTAATGCGCTCGAGCAGAATGAGCAGGAAATATCCGATTATGCTAACATAGCTGAGGTTATTTGGTCATTTAGTCTGACGTTATTAGCACATAGTTTTGTAATTTGAGGTATGTTGCATTATTTTTGTGAAATGTAATTTAAAATCTTCCCAGTTTATGTCATTATTAAACAGAATTATATCCAGTGTTGGGTCAGAAATAATTCCATATTACCTATTTTTTAAGTTAATGTTAGCTTTGTCAGATGGTCGAGTTAGCTACGCAACAGTTACACCGGACAATTACTGGGTAAATATTTAGTAACTCTCTATGTAAGAACTATCCTAATTAATTATTTATTTAATTAATTTAGTGATGCATAAACCTCCAACAAGTGAACACTTTTTTTTACATGAAGTTAGACCTTACGAACAGCTGGTGTAACTGGCAGCTGATCTCTGACATGAATCATTACTTGACCATAAGCAACGAGTTCTTCACCCTCACCATCTCCTTGTCTGAGATAAATGAGCATTCAGACCTACACTGACCCTTGACCTCACAGCAAGGTGGTGCCTTTTCATTCTTTTCAGACAGCAAGCGTTCACATGAAGCAGGGAACCAAACACTTATGGAGCCCACACTGTTCTCAGGGCAACCCGCTGCTGTCAATCCAATCCAGTCCTCCTCCCAACCGCCGTACTGTCCTCCACCCTGACAGTACACGTAGGCCAAGCATGACTTCAAAGGTCGTTGCTTGTGGGCATTTCACTGGGTGTGTTTTTCAGCCAACTAAAGCCTGCTTTGTATTTGTCGTTTTAATTTCGTTTCACTTCCTCAAAAACATAGTATATACTGAATATACTGAAATGTTTGACTCTAAACAAGCTGAGTAGCTTATTGGAGCTATTTGGATGTGATGGGATACAGTATGTAAGCTAGCAAGTTGTTTATCCTGATCAAACTTTGGTTGGCAGCTAAAATATTTGAAGCAGCTCTAATCCTTATTTTAATGGATCTAATAATTACATGTAATGTGAATGGTGACAAACTCACAGAGAACTATCACCCAACTGTGCAGTTTCCCTCAGCTAAGGAGTGATTCAGCATCTTTCAGCTTCCTGTTTCGGTTTCTGGCCCGCAACTTCACTGTTTTGCTTGAGTCTCACCCCTTTCATCAACAGCCTTGCTTCCAGCCGCATCAGGCAGCTGTTTTCAGTGAGAAAGCTTTGTAAAACCAACTTTTATGCTACCCACCTAGCACCAAACAGCAGATAGACAATGTTAGCAACCAGCTAGTGAACATGTAGAGTGCTGCAGGATGACGTAGGATCCATTTTATTCATTCAGTTTATGATACTTACACATTTTGTTCAGCAATATATCACTAGAAGTAAAAAGCTAACGTTAGGCTATAAACGAGGTACACCACAGTTGCATGACTTCAGCATCACCACCACTGAGCTTCCAACTTGTAATATGAATTTGTGCACTTACCTCGTCTACAAAAGCCTTTTGTTTGAGTAGTTTGCAAGAGCACGAGTATAAACCCAACGAGGCTGTAAAGGCGGACGAGTGAGTAGATGAGTTTCTGTGTTCGGCGTGATGACGTTTAATGTCCCCGACAACCTGTGGAGATTATTTATATACTGTATATCAGCCATTCTTATCCAGTGGCCTGCAGAGGCAGTGGTACTGCCAAATGGTTAGATTAAAATTATTATTATTATTATTTGTAATTTACAAAGCTAGTTATTTTTATATCTAAATGTGCTCAAGAATTCACATAAATAAAAAGTGTCAAATTAAAATGCATAATTGAGTATCACAATGCCAATCACGACACATCATCAGGTAGAGACAAACGTGTTTTGCCAATGTTAGCTAGCTAACAATATTTTTTTGAAATGAAAAAGAAATGTGGGAGACAACCCTGCGCCAGTAAAATCTCCAAAGCATGTGGTGAGGAAATATGACCCTGAATACATGATATATTTAATTTATATTATAATGTGAAACGTTTATTGTTATGCCAAGATAAATAGTATATTGTTATAACAAGAAACATTTCTTGTTATAACAATAAACTTTTCACGTTATAATGTGATACTGATCTATTTTTCTTTTTCTGGCGTGACAGCAATATGCTTCTGTACTAAACCATCAAGTCTCCAGACACACTTAAACACAAAGCACCCAGGATGTTGTGTTTTTTTTTTCAGGGAGGTGGTTTTTAACAGTCAGAAGTGGGCTATACAACATTGCAACCAACTTTAATACAATACAACATTTCATGTCAGTATTTGATACAAAAGATACATTTTCAGTGTGTTATTCTTTCAAAATGCTCCTGAAGAGTTGACACACATCTGATTACTATGGACTGTTGACCGTGGATGTGTTGTCTCTCACAGCTCCCTGCCGGCCAGCTCACGTTCTCCTTTGCTCATGTCTCTTTGCATGGCAAACAAACTCTTTTGTTGGCTTAGTAGAGTGTAAAAACAAGTTTGACTTCTGCATGGAAAAGAGACTATGAGAAGTGAAGTTGAGTACAAACTCAAGTTAGTAAAAAGTAGGTGGATTTATGTCACACCTCCGTGCTTCTCCTGACTTTTCTTGAAGGTGTAGGTGTCTGCGGTTTTCTGTGTGCTCGTACACATCTATGTAGTGACTGTTTGCATTTGCATGTGTGTGATCCTAATCGTTGCCCTGTCTCTGCTGCTCTTGTCTGTCCAACGTGTTTGCTTTGCGCTGACATATGGTGCCACGGCCGTTTATCTGCACCTTAACTAGACACACAGGCTGTTAGGAATGTGTGTGGGAGAGGACAGCGCTGAGCTAACAGACTCTTCTTCCACCGTCATCTCTGTTTACTTGCTATTGTTCGCAGCTTCTGTGTGGAGATGAAGAGAAGAGAATGATTTATGTGTGTAGTGACAACAACAAGTGTTTGGGTTGCAGTGGCGCCAATGCGCTTCTTTATCCTGTGGAATCGGCTGAAGCCCGGAGGCACTGACTCCACAGCACTGTTTATTTGTGGAAATGTTTACAAAATGCTAAACTAAAAATCAATGGAAGCTGTTCATGCGGTGACTTTGTGTGATTATTCACTGACATGCTCAATTTCAAAGCTTTAAGGCATAGGGAAATTTAAGGACAGGGTGATTTTACAGGCAAATTAGTTATTTTCTGTCTTCTTCTCGTCTAAAAACAACATCCTGCAAGCCAACAATTCCATGGGAAGAGACAGACATCATTTCTTAATGAAGTCAAGTCGCCCCCCCCCCCATGCTGCATCTGATATTGTTGATGTTGTTTTTCTTTCTTTCTTCCTGAAAAATGAATAGTGGCTCTGTCACGTCGGGGAGTGCGGGGTTCTGGGTTGTCTCCTTCCTGTTGCCTGTCTTATCTCGCACACAGATCCTGGCCTGGTCTGCTTCGGTGTCAGGCCCCTGTTCGCTGGAGATAGACAGAGTGGGGGATGGTCTGTAGCGCCCCACTCTTTAATATTCAGCTCCCTGAGAGTTTAGAGCACAAAGTCAGGAAGTTCCTACCAGCTCACTCCTCTTATTCTCTCATACCGGGACGCTGGGTATAAAGAGTTTGGTTTGAAATGGAAAGAGGTAAGATACAACATGGGGAGGGACGGGTGGGGTAGGGCTTTTACTTGAGGCCCCACCATGAGGTCTTCATTTGTTCCCGGAGCCATTACTGTGACAGACTGTTTACAATCACCGACAGATTAGGTTTACTTAAGGATTTATGCTATTCCTTTAGCTGAAACGTATAAACACTGCTGATGCTTTTCCACCACCCCGCTGTTATAAATGAATACTGCCTGCCGGGGCCACAGGGCTTACTTTAAGCATGCTGAAAATGTGTGATTTTCTAAACTCTGTGCAGGAAAAATATGCTCTAATTCTTTCCCAAAGAGGTGGAGTGAACAGTAGGGCAGCTCTGCTTGCTACCAGTGCTGGCTTCGCCTTTACCCCCCCCCTTCTCACTTCACAGAACTCAACACCCCATTAAGGAACGGTACCTGAGTAAGGAGAGGTCCACAGCCACTGGGTGGTGCAATGTGAAAGGGAAGTCGCTCATATAATTCAACAACAGCAAAGATATTCTCTTTGCATTCATGTTCCTGTGTGCCTCTATATTGTCTGCAAAACTGGAGGAGAAATGTCCTCATTCCTACTTTAACCCCCCATTATTTAGTACTAATAAGCAGTGTAGAAATACTTACTAAATGTTTATAACACTATATAATGTAGTTGTAAGCAAATATAAGGACATTGTATGTATTTATTAATGTATTTGTCAGCAATTCTAACTTCTCTACAATATTCATAACTGGTGTGTAAACAGGTAATAAATGACTGATGACACAGTATAATCATATTTAATCTTACATGATTCCACATGAACAAATCCGTATAGTGTGTTAGAAAGTATTTATTAATTGTTTTGCATACGTACGTATCAAAATGTTTTAAATGTGTTCAAAACTTGAAAATGTTGAGTTTGAAAGTTTGTCCTTGAACTCAATATCCACTTACTAGATTTCTTCAGCAGCTTTCAACCACATCTCATGGACTTCATCAGCAGTGAAGAAAAAGTATTTATGAATAAATAAATACAATAAATACAATTTATTTATTATTACAATAGGTACTAAATATAATAAATGGACACACAAACTAAAACTGGGATTGTTGCGACAGTGGATTGTGCTCTTCATTTTTTTTAGAGTTTCAGTCAGCACCATCAGACCTGTAGCAACAACACATGCTCATCCCAAGTCGTCAAATACCGATGCTTTGTCACACCCCTCGCATCTCATACAGACGCACAAGGTACCCTTTAGGTTTAGGCAACAATACTACTTGGTTAGGTTTAGGAAAAGGTCATGGTTTGTTGTAAGTCACGTATGTAACATTATGTAACTTAAAACTTTAAATTACTCAACGTTGGATTTTGGTTTCACACAGTGGTGTGGTCAACCCTGGTCTCCTGGGTGAAGGCCTGTGTTGTTTGACCCATCCATCCACTCCGACCACCCCCTACGCAGACTTTGTTGCTCTTTATACTATGTCACCTAACGCATGTGGGTTTATATTGAAAGCCTGGTGCATCTCATACAGACACTCAAGGGTACCTTGTGTGTCTGTATCAGATGCTGAGGGGTGTGACAAAGCGTCGGTATTTGACGGTCCGGGAATGAGAACGGGCAGGTAGCAAACACTGTCACTGCTGGTAGCTGCAGTAGCTAGGAAGCTCATCGTCACATGATGGGCAAGTGTCCAGTTTAGCAAAAACTTAAATGAACTTAAAATAAGTAATATTATAATATAATATTTTTCAATAGTCAATCCACCCATCCATTTTCAACCACTCTGCAAGCCATTCTATATTAAATTGCCTTCTATGTGGTATTAAAACATCTTAAATTCAATTGGTGAACCCTGCAGAATCCCTGAATATGAAGAACCATGACATGCTCAAATAAGAAAGAAAATTCCAGGCCATAAAGAAGCCTTTTATTCTGCATGGCACACAATACTTGATGACTCATTAAAATCTCCAAATTGAAATTTCCTAAAACTTTTCATCAGAATCAGAATTGGGTTTATTGCCAAGTAGGTTTTCACATACAAGGAATTTGCTTTGGTATACTGGTGCATAAATAAGCATAGTAGAGAAAAATAAAAAATACATAAAAATAAAATGTGTCTCTGTCCTTCTGCCCATCCTGTGCAATGCCGTCCCTGTCCTGTGGCCCGGCCCCAGGCAAACCACAACTCTTTAGATCTCTTTAATTACATGTCTGAGCCTTAGTCACAGAAGAGCTGCACAGCATGGAGGCTGCTGAAGCTTTTCAATAATCAAAACAGAAAATGGCATCATCCTTCCTCCTCTGCTTCTACATCAAGGACAATAACTAAGAGAAGAGAAAAAAGGGTATTATTTCCCAGGCTTCGTTGGTCCTGCTGAATAATAACTTTCCAAGAGGAAATGATAAACATATGAAGCAATTACACTATATGAGAAATTCAACTCAATTCAGAGTCCCTGCTTTCAAGTTTATAGTTCTGGATCAGTGTTGTCATTTTCAATTTGCAGCCGGGCAAGCATTAGAAGTAAATGTCGTGAGCTGAGCTCAGTGACAGCAGTGGGAGATAGTCATATCATTATTGGGATGGATTTATTCTATAGTTCCTCCCTGTTTCTTGGAACTCATTTCTTTTATTTTTTCACTAGTTGTAGTCCTAACCACACGACATGAAGGCCTAAGTTCATTAGCGAGCCAGCCTCTAATCCATGTTTTTCAGATTTGAAATAACTTTGGCTGACCTCCTGCCCACCTGCATGTGGACGTTTTTAATTAATACATTCCGTTTTTTCCATAGGTCTGTTTGTTCTGAAAAAAAAGAGAGAGAGAGGGAGAGAAGAAACACAGCATCCTGGGCGGGTTGGTATCCGGAGTAAGGTTTGGCATTCTGCTCAGTGAAACCACAGATATTTCCCGGGCCTTCCATCTCCTCTTTTCTCTCTCCTCACCAGCATATCCTTCCTCCTTCAGGCTCTTACACACTCACACTCCTAGTGGAGCTTCAGCTAACAGTGTGGCACATTCTCCACTCTTTCACAGTCTTTTTTGTGCTGGGGTCGTGACCTCGCTTGTCAATCCTGCACGCTGTCTTTTCTTTAGGCGTGAGGAGAGTCATGACGCTCTAACAGAGAAGACTGTCTTCCATTAACACTCTCTGTGAGAACACACAGAGCTGTTTGTCTCATTTATACATGCAAACAACAGGAGTCTATGTGAGGCTGTGCATGATCCCTGTATCCCAGCTCGATAGATTTATAGTGTGTGCTTTCCCAAGCAAAACCAGGAAAGTCTTCTTCCTGTCATTCATTCAGTCTCTCTACCAGATCCAGAAATATTTCAATGTTAGTCATTCAGTGTAGTTTAGAGTTCTTAAATTAGTCTGCATGCTGTCAGCACTAAATTTATTCAAAATGTTTTTGAACCTTTGTCAGACGTTAAAGAACATGTAATTTACAGAAAATGTAATTTTTCAAAAGTCTGCTAATGAAGAAAGATGCAAGAACAATGGAATCACTTATTAATAAAGAAATGTTGTGTGCTACGCACATACTCATAGAACTGGAGTTACATCCAGTAACTACTTTTTTTGCTACGCTGGTCTGTTCAGCTCAGATGCTGTGTGCGGGGCTGTTTACACCCCCACCCAAAACGTACCTGGACCTGAAAACGTGTTCGTGCTCTCTGACTGATGTTATCTTGCTAGCCGCGAGTGCGTCAACTTGTCTCTGACTCGCGGGCTTTTCCCTAATGTGGATTAAGCAGCAAAGTGCATTTATTCAACATTGTTTTGACAGAGGAAGAGTCAGTAATGTGTGTGTTTCGTTTGTATGTGTGTTAGTTTCCATGCCGGACAAATGTAAAATCCGTGTGTGTGTGTGTGTCAGGGGATCACTACTGAAAAGTCAGTAGGATAAATCCTCTGGGAACCATGAATATCTGTACCAAATTTCATGGCAATCCATCTAGAGATATTTCAGTCTGGACCAAAGTGGTTGCCATCCATAGAGCCATGTCACTAGCATGGCTAAAAATACTTTGTTTCCCATGTTGACTAGATTAGATTCAACTTTATTGTCATTTTTGAGATTTTATGATTGAATAGGTGGGCATTGGTTGCAGTGTTTCTATGCACCACAGACCACCACTGGCATGTGTTAACCAGCCCAGAGTTATTCATCTCAGGGGGTTTGTTTATGTCATTGGTATGCCTGTTGAACACATCCTGGGCACAGGAACCAAGACAACGTATATCATGCCTACACAACTCACACACAGCCAACCTAGACAGGGTGTCTGGGTCAGGTCAGAGACAGACACAGCGGTCCTCATTGAGATGTTGTGATAAAAATCAACCAAGAAGTGGGGAAATTACAGAATTAATGTTGTGTTTGATCTGTATGGCCACAGGCGGAAACCACTGGCTTGTGTATAACATTATTCAAAAAAAAGGGCCAGATTCATGAGTCTTGGGGATACACAGAAACAAGTCAAGCTGCCCCTTGTGAGGAAACAGAGAGAGGGGGAAGGTACTAAAAACATGGCAGCCAGGAACTCAACTGACTCACATCCTGAAGGCCAGGCCATTGTGTCGTGAATACAGAGTAGAGGATGTGTATGTTTGGACGCCTCAGTTCCGGTGATCTTCAGGTGGTGTGTTGAGGACAGTAAATGTAGCTTATTTTAGCCTAGAAAAGCCAGGACTGAACAGGAGTCCAACCAAAACACATGCCAGAGACAAGGGAACCATCCCATCCCAGAGTCCCCTTGCTTCCTGTTTTCATTTCAACCAAGGGGCACCAGAGCTCTGGATGTGTGTGTGTGTGTGATCTGAGGAGGATGTTTGGCTTGGTAACGGACTTTATTAACACTGAGAGGAAACAAGTTCCAGTGTCTCTTGGGGGGCATGTTTAAACCAGAAGAGTGGGTTGCTATTTGAAGATAAAGTCTCTTTGTTTGTAAGACATCATGGACACATTACTGAGACTGTTAGTAACAACGCTGCTGACTCAGCAAGGTGGAGGTAAGGATATTTAAAGCTTTGAGGTTAGGCTATTGCACATGAACAGAACCCGTAAAGCATGGGATAAGTATAGGATAGAGCTAGATAGTGTTAGGATAGCGGTGGGCTTGTTACTTTAAAAAGACACACATACACAAGTTTTTTAAAGTGACTCGGGTTTGACCATGAGACCCTGAACAGACAAAGAACGTCTATTACAGTCATAAAGCCATAGAAACTGTCTACATGAGCACACACTGTACAAACCTGCATTCAAGCATTTTTCATGCATTTTTGTGTAGCTTTGTGTGACCTGTTGTGTGCAAGGGTTAAACTACATGAAATTACTGTAAAGTCTTGAATTTGCAGTTATGTATATTACTTATTCAGACTGAATGGCTGATTTCTTCCTACTCCAATATTCTGACATTGCCTTGTTGGTACCTGTTTTCTGAAGAGAGAGGATTTGACTTTCTCCTAACGAATCATGTCACAGTAGCCTGGTCTTTAGAATTAGGTCTCAGTCCAATAGAGTGCTGCAGGGATGATATATTTTTGTAGGACAACCTGGAAGTTAGCATCGCCCTGGTTCCCTCGACAAAAAGCCAACAGGATTTTTCCATTGGATTTTGGATTATTGCAGGAAATAAGCTCTGTGGCAAACAAAAGTTTATGATACTTACACATTTTGTTCAGCAAGATAATCTCCACAAATGAACACCACTTTTATGACTTTTGAAGCATAAATGCTATCACCAGAAGTAAAAAGCTAACGTTAGGCTATAAACCAACTACACCACGGTCGCATGACTTCAACGTCACTACCACTAAGCTTCCAACTTGTAATTTGAATTTTCAGTCTTACCTCTACTACAAAAGCCTTTCGGGAAGTTTGAGTTAGAATAGTTTGCAAAAGCGCGAGTATAAACACAACAAAGTAAAGGCGGATGAGTGAGTGGATGAGTTTCTGTGTTCGGCGTGATGACGTTTAATGTCCCCGACAACCTCTGTAGTCTCATTTAGAAACTTCTTAGCAGCTCATTTCCGGGTTTTAGGACTCATTCCTGCAGCTCTCTATTAAGTAAAGTGGAACACGTCACATCCAGTAGTGTCGAGTCAGCTGACACAAATACAGTGACACCAGTATCACACGCCATTTAAAAAGAAGTAGTAGTCAAGACACAGTTGCAACTAGTGAATGTAAGGGGACAGAGCAAGACTAGAGATATGGATGCTTGAAAGTTGCATGCTGCAGATGAATGCACAGGACAACTTTTTGTTGAGACAGTGATGGACAATGAACCCCCACCCCTGTATTGTAGTATTGTGGTTAGTTTCTGTCTGCTTCTATTTAGCAACCAAGACATTTCTCGTATGTAGGGCCTGTTAGTAGCTGGTACAGCGGCAGCCAGAGGGCTTAGCAGTAATTCATCCCCTAGACCTAAAACAAGTACTACCTGTGCTGCGACAACATCCACTCGTAGCAGCTAAAGCACGAGTAAACTTTTTTATTTGTTATGTTTAGGCACTCACAGCACTTAAAGCACGAGACATACAACAATGGCATATTCCCTGGATCTTCACAGGGATCTCAGGTTGGTTTGTCACGCTGTCGGCCTTTCCTGTTGACATGCAATAAAACATTGTGGCCTGACACCTCCAGTTGCTGTGCGCTGACAGCTGATAAATTCATGCTCTTGTAATTGGTTGACCTTTTTGCACATAAAACAGTTGAAAAGACAAGATTTATGCGACACTGAGACTCCTGTTTGGTTATGGTAAGAAATGCAGTGTGTGTGTGTTTGTGTGTGTTAAAACATGTATGTGCAGATCAGGGTTGATGTCATGCTTCTTGATTAGAATCCCATGTGTGGCTGGCTGCTGATTCGTACATGGGCCACCTAAGTCGGTCCTCAGCTGCCACACATTGTGCAGATATTCTAGACCTGTTCTGACAACATCAAGCCAAAAGAGTGGAGTTGTATTACACCGCACGGTACGTTTCCCACATGCCAGAAAATCAGTAAGAAATTGAAGGGGATACTGTACGTAGAGGACCCTGATACTGTCTATATTGGCTCAACATCACAAATCTGTCTTTAGAGAAGTTTTATTTTTCTTTATTTTTCCCCTTGGCTTCTTTGTCTTGAAATAGCCCCAGAGCATACAACATTACTAATATTTTATTGACTCTTTCTGTGTGCTTTTTTAGTTGTTTTTTAGTCTGCTCTGAGTTTGGCTAAATATTTTACTTCAGAGCAGAAGGACAGACAGAGAGAAGGACCGGTCGGATTAAAGACGTGAGTGTTCTGTCATTAGCAAGAGAGTCCCCTGTGAATTCTGCAACAAAGACATCACAACGGCAATTACTACATTAATCACAAAATAATGACCCCCCCCCATGGTGACAGGACGTTTTTACTGACATTCAACTGAAACCAGGATCTTTCTCTAACCTTAACAAAGTGCTTTTGTGAGACAGCTTAAGAAAAATATATCATTATAACATGAATCATTTTTCGAGAAACAAATCAAATATTTTTTGCAGCAGGATGTGATCCCTGCTCTCTGGTGTCTTGCCCTTATTACCATCCAGCTGACCACCACCTTTGACCAAAAAATCAAAACGTTCTTCACTGGAAAAAACATTGCCACGGAACATAACCCAGGCAGCAATTACATTTCCTTAGCAAAACAAATTAGTAGCATATAAACATTATTTCTAGGAGAAATGGTTGCAAAAAGTGGAGAGAGTTAGATTTCTTTTGTCAGCCTTGTTGTAGGCCTCCACCTTCCAGTCAATACCAAGGGAGTAGATTTCTCCTTTACCCCATACAAAATATTTCTCAGGGAGACAAACTAAAATAAAGAGATTGCTGATTAAAATTTTACTCAACAATAATAACATTTACTAACATTTCAAGTCACAGTGGCCAGTTTCATAAACTGTATTTCTGAAACTAATTCACTCACTCAACATCTTTATGTAATTAAGTCAAATCTGATCTGTTTGTAAGATATTACATTTCTGTTTGTTATATGGTTTAAAGCATCAATAGTTCACTTTACCCACACAGTAAACAGCTTCTACTTAAGATTCTCACTTTATATACACTGATGCAATGTTTTCTGCAGTGTCCTTCTACCCCTTTAAAATCAGAGGTCCTGATGATCTTTGACCCCTGTACCCCGTTCCCTCCCTCCTCCACCACCTCCAGTCTGCTGTGGGACTTTGGGGGCCTCTGTCCTGCTGAGCATGTCTGTCCACTGCCTCCAGAGGGGGTCCCAGTTTCAATATGGACTTGTACTGAACTGACACTCCGTCTCTCTCTTGATCCACCTCACACACACACACACACACACACCTCTCCCACTGAAAGTTGTGCTCCTGAGTGATGGAGTCAGCTGGGCTTGTCCCAAAGGGAAAAAGCACCTTCTCAAGCAAACTGGTGGGGGTCTCTCCATTTCTCTCCCAGCCCTTTAATAAGGCCTTTCTCTAGGTGTCAGAAGGAGATGGGAGAGGGGCCCCTGAGGGGAGGTCAGGGTCACAAACAAAAGAAAGTTACACTGAACATTTGGACAGTTTAACTCTTAACATGGGGTGCAACTTTATTGACGGTGAGTCATGTTTAATTGAAACTGAATTGATACTAAAAGTGTAACATATTGAAGTGTGAAAAATACAACTGCAGCATTGCTGTCCTTTCTCTCAGGCCTCCAGCTCCTGGGGGTTGTTGAACTTGCACTGTTTTATTAGTTGTAGACATCCATCACGTATGGGGAGCAGTGACCTTCTCAAATTCCTACCTGTGATTAAATACCAGAAACAGTCTTTCAGGGTAAGAGCTAATGAACAATGCCAGCACACAAAGGTCAAGTTATTAACATACAGAGAAAAAGTGGATGACACTCTCTCCGAGTCTGTCTCTTCAGAGCGGCACGACTTGTTGAGACGGCGTCATGATGTGGTTAATGGAAGCCATTAGTTTTACTGGCACTCAAAGAGTAGCATATTAAAAGTGATATGTGCTAATTCCCCAGACTCAGGGCCAGTTTAATTAAGAATACAGTTCAGGGAGGAAGTCACACTGAGGTGGAAAATAGGATTATGATACTAAAGAAGGCAAAAAAAAATCGCAGTGTAGGCAAATGTCAAGGATTAGAGTAAAAAACACACTGAGTGTTTTGGGGACATAACTTTCCCACACAAGCATGCACACACACCCAAAATGCACACACACTTTTCTTTTCTCAGTCTGTCGCAGGAGTTATTATTGAACATTTTTCACAACCGCCGTGTTTCCACACAAAGGGGGGGTTTGTCCGAGTCGTGTTTGCTCAGTTTATTAAAATAGATGCTGCACTAAAGTGATCAAACCCCTCCGTTCGCCCTCTAAATCTAAGTAGTCACTCTAAAAATATTTAAAATGCACCATCAGCGCAAAAGCAACAAGCCGCCTCTCAGCCTCCCTCTCTGCCTGCACTTTAAAACAACACACACTAGACGTTGTGGAATGCGACCATATCTCCCCAATAAATCCCGGCTTTTGATTTTTCTGCGATGCCTCTCGTGGAAAAATGCCCTCTCTGCATGGAATGTCTCTCAGCGTTTGCCTTGCTCATATGTGACCGATATTGCTTTAAAAAAAAAAAAAAAAAAAAAACTGAATACAGACATTGTTTAGCAGAGGGAGAGTGAGAGCGGGAGAAAAAGGGCCAATAATGTTGGTGTTGTGTTGGCCCAGGCCTCCCTTCTGCCACGTGAGGCTTTATCTTCTTCCCTCATCAGGCGAAGTCTGCTCTGGGTTATTATTGCTGACCTCCGGGTGCTTTAGCCAGCGGAGAGAAAGCTTTTAACCCTTCTATAATTTCCAGATTGTGTACATCTTGCTTTAACGGTATACACATACTAGTTTAACCTAGGGTTTATGTTATGATCATTACTTGCAAGAGGGACCCTACCAGCTTTTGACACTGCAACTTTTCTTATAAACACTTTCCGTTAGTGTAAATACTTCTACTACAGAGGGCTTTACATCACAGGGTGATTAATCCCACGGTTTCCATATTACCAAAATAAAAAGTCCACCGCTCGCCCCCTGTGTGGAGAAATAAGCGAAAACATCCGTGTTCTGCTCGACCCGAAAACAAACCCGACATTCATAATATCCACAAAATAAATGACCCGCTCCCTCTGAACTCTGGGGGAGCCGTATACAGTGTAACATAATCTGCATTCAAAGTGTCGGACGCACAGGCCTTTGCTCTGTCCCTCAGCAGTGCCCTCCCGCTCGACTCCAAAAAATGACACACACTCAGAGAGCAGCACTGTCATCCCCTTGTCCTGTTCTCACCCCCAGCCCCAACCCTTCACCTCCCCCTCCCGACACCGCCACCCAGCCCCGCCTGTCCTTTCATCCGAAGAAAGTGCCCATTGTGTGGGTAGATTATTGTAAAAGAGCGGTGTAGCTGTGCCCAGCCGGCGGGTGCTGAGTTTCCGTCACGGAAGAGAGGACATCGCTGCCTTGTTGTGATTTCAAGCTCTTTGGTTCAGTACTCAAAGGATGCCCTCTCTAAGTTATCTCTGAAAAGACTGTGTTGGTGAGAGAATGACAGAGCCAGCAAGAAATGAGCAAACCCATCTTTTCTACTGAGACTTTTCCAAGTGGTGTATGTGCCGGGTCTGCGCAGTTATGTACTGCTTCCAGGAAAATACCACGGTCCCGCACCCTGAGTCCGACACCGGCTTTTATATATTACCGCACTCACAGCCACCTATCAAAATGGAAGCACTGCAACCTTAAACAGTATTACAAACTCACTCAAGTACTGTGTGACAAAGTTTAGTTTGTTTTAAAGCAATAGTTTAGACTGATACGACTCTCACGTCTGTACAGTAAAGAAAAGCCTACAGCTAGCAGGTGGTGACTGATACACGTTTTCCTCTTGGGGCTTGCCGTAGCGCTCTCAGTGCAGCTGAAATCGTTTAGTACCAAAAACCTGTATACTCAGCTTGACCTGACTCAACTCATCTGCTGGTTCCCGTACATAGTCGCTGCTGCCGACACTTCCTATACATGGCGAACTGCTACCCTAATCCTGAAGAATAAATGAAGATTGGATTGTTCAATGGGGCTTTATGCACCAGAGTCAGACAGTACACTTAAGCCTTGTTCAGACTGCCAGATCAAATCT
Organism: Macquaria ambigua; assembly: GCA_008360985.2. Classification (NCBI taxonomy): domain Eukaryota; kingdom Metazoa; phylum Chordata; class Actinopteri; order Centrarchiformes; family Percichthyidae; genus Macquaria; species Macquaria ambigua. The sequence continues at coordinate 40,234 of VMKM01003148.1, forward strand.
GTTTTTGGAATATCCAGATTGTATCCAGATTGATTTTCAGATCCAAGCCACATTTGGAGGTGGTTTGAAATTCGCTTCCAATCGGATTTCTAAAGATCTACAAATCAGATTTCAAAGTGTCTTTTGCGCCACTAGCAACGCGACACACAATGGCAACGTCAAATCCCGAGTGACGGAAGTGCATCAGAGTGGCTGTATACCTGTACACCAGACAAACTCAGCCACAGAGGAGTTCTGCACCAATTGTTTGGAGGGCGAGATGATGGATCTCCATGTCTCACACTTCCGCGTTGGAAAGCAGCATCACCAGCGTATGTAGTTACTGATGCCTACGTCGTTACCACAGCAACCCATGCAGATAGGTTGGTGATGTCGGGGACACACAAATCCAATTTTGATCACTTGCAAATAACAGTGTGGACAGCCTGTCTTGAAGATCTGATATGAGAAACAAATCTCGTGCCTGCAGTCTGAACAAAGCCTTACTGCTGGTTAGCATGTGGCTACCATTCCTGGCTGCTTGTCGAGCTTGCTGAGACTGCTCACTGCTGCAGTGCCTGTTAGTGTTAATAATTGTTTCGCATATTGATATGAATACTTTTATTGTCTCAATGAATGTCTTATATCTGCTACTGTCATGATACAACACACATAGTAGAGTAGATTCAACACAGTTATCACAGTAAGTAAAGTAAAACATGCCATGATTTCACAAGTTATCAGCTTAACGAAGCCTTCAAGGATGATAGCATAAGTTGCTTTACTTCCTCTCAGTGCCAGCACATCCTGTAGCATGCCCTGTGCTCTTGTAGCCTAAATGGTGCACTATGACTACTGTTCAAAAACACGGACAACTCAAAAGTTTCATGTATTTAGAAGTCCAACCCAGTATATACAGAGTCAGCATAACTTCCTGACAGTATTTGAAGATAGAACAGTAAGTTCGTTTTTGTTGACACCCTGGGATTCGACTTGTAAACCCTTTTTACAAGAATATTAAGAGCACTTTCTTACAAGACTTGATTCTTCACAGTGTGAGCCTCACCTCCCCTTTTTTACTTTCCCTCTGGAAAATCCTCTTCAGCAGGGCACACAAAGCCTGTCTTCACTGTGGAGGGGAAGGAAGCTGTGGGAGACTGGAATACCAAGGCTCTCCGCGTCAGAGATTCAGAATGGAAAGTCATTATAATCCCCACCAAGGCGCTGGCATGATATTTACAGTGTGTTTGTGAACACACTGGTGCCCAGGCGCTTACTGTAGGAAACACTGCCTGTAGCATCTTGGCTTAGAACGGGATGGTTCAGGTCCCATCAGGATCCCACTGCGCCATGTGCTGTCAGATCGTGACTTACCAGGTTTCCATGACCCCAACACCACTACTACATCACCCCTTTCCACACCACCTTCAGGTGGCCAGTTAGCATGTCAACTGATAGTGTTCCCTATTTCAAGTAGCGCTCTGTGTTTTGTTTTCTATTCATGACTTCTGAGTATAGTTCTGTCCTTGTCTCCCATCGTCCAGTCTGAGATGCCATCCTTTCCCCTTTCCTCGCTCTGTATTTTCTTCCCGGTGGTCCCGGCTGGGAGAGGACCACTGCAGGAGAGAGATGAGTTCCACTCTTTGAAGTTGAGCGCCTCTGACAGGAGGCCCGACTCGGCCTGAGTGACAGAGCCCGCCCGCCTGGCAGACATCAAATAGACAGGTCGCCCACTTCCTACAGCGACATTTCAAACCCCCACTCCCCCAACCCCTCTCTTTCTGGACCTCTTAAGCCACCCATCCACATCAAACTTGAACTTTTTTTTGAGCTTGTAATTAAAACCAGGCAGCCTGCAACAGAGGTGAGTTGTTTGGGCTACAGACGTGCTGCTGGGGTCAAAGGCCATGTCGGGTTTGAACCCCCTTTTGTGGGAAGGAACCGGCCCCAGATGAACAGTGGTACAGGCTCCATGTAGGATTAAAAGATGAGAGAAAGAGGAGGGATTGGAGGGGGTGTTGAGCCAAATTCATGTTGTGCACGGAGTGAAGAATTACAAAATGTGTCCATTCATCATATTAGTTGAAGAATAGGATAGGAATACAAGGGCTGTGTCTTATACTAACATACTATTCATACTAAGTATAATGTAAAAATGAGTATGTAGGGAGCTCCAGCGGCCTAGTATGTGGATTTTGTGTACACGAGAAATACCTGGCCGGACGTATATTAGATTAGCAAGAATTTCTGAGTATGCAACATGAGCTTACTGGACAAACTCAGCAGTCTCAAAATGCACAGTGTCTCTTCAGACTGTGCAATGGCGGTAAAATAATTACGACTGATAGAGAATGAATGTGAAACAGAAGCTACTCAGGACCCCGGAAGCTAAGGTACAGTTAAGAGAAAAAACGAGGGCGCTTACATATAATGTATTGTATATACTGTATACTGTATATAACACTTAACTAAAATATTTAATATTTTAATTTGATTTAAAATTATACTGGAAAAATAAATGTAGTGGATGAGGTTACGTTGATTTACATTTATGATAAACAATTTTCATTCAAAGGTAGCTGGGACCGAAAATATTTTGCAAAATAAACCGGCCGGTTAGCTCAGATGGTTAGGTTGGTTCCATGTGACCACACGGCCTAATGGACAAGGCGTCTGACAAGCCTGATTTGAGGAAAAATGCTGCAACCATGTCTCCTGCTTACATGCTTTAAGATTTAATCTATTTTCCCTCTACTGACGCCGAGCTGGGAGCTAGTCACACCTGACTGAACATCCAAAACTGGTCCTATTTATTTTGTTCTGTCTCTGATTACTTCTGGAACAAATTTTGTTAAAAAAGCCACCAATTGCAGGCCAGTTAGCTCAGATGGTTAGAGCATGGTGCTAATAACGCCAAGGTCATGGGTTCAACCCCCATACCGGCCAATGATAGTAATTTAACAAATCAGGATGTCTGCAGTGTCCTTCTACTGCTCATATGCAAAGCGAGTGCTCTACAATTTCAGCTTTCTCCCCTCCACCGACACCAAGCTGGGAGTGGGAGGTGGTCACACCTGACTGTACTTCCGAAATGGTTCCACTTTTGGTTGTTCTCTCCTGGATTAATTCTGGAAGAAATTGCCAAGGTGTTGAGTTTGATTCTGGTACTAGCCAGTGATAGCTCTGTAATGAGTCGACTGTTGCAAGATGGCAGGTAGCTCCATGTGACCACGTGGCCTAATGGACAAGGCGTCTGACTTCGGATCAGAAGATTGAGGGTTCGAGTCCCTTCGTGGTTGAAGACTCCAACCCCATTTGAGAACAAATGGTGCTAGTTTCCCTTAATTCCAACCTGGGAGCTACTCACACCTGACTCAACATCAAAAACTGGTCCAATTTTGTTTGTTCTCTCCCAGATTAATTCTGGAACAAATTTTGTTAAAATAAAATCCACAAAAGCACACCGTTCAGATCAGATCCTTCGAGCGTGGTGCTCAACTGGGAGGTGATCGCACCTTACCAAACATCCAAAATTGATCCGATGTTTTTTTCTTCTGCCCCTGATAAGTTTTTCAAAAGCAGGTCTGTTAGCTCAGATGGTGAGAGCGTGGTGCTAGCAATGCTAAGAGCATGGGTTCAACCCCCATACCAGCCGTTCAGAGTAATTTAACAGATCAAGATGTCTGCAGTGTCCTTCTACTGCTCATATGCAAAGCCAGTGCTCTACAATTTCAGCTTTCTCCCCTCCACCGACACCACGCTGGGAGTGGGAGGTGGTCACACCTGACTGTACTTCCGAAACGGTTCCACTTTTGGTTGTTCTCTCCTGGATTAATTCTGGAAGAAATTTTGTTAGCGTGGTGCTAACAACGCCAAGGTGTTGAGTTTGATTCTGGTACTAGCCAGTGATAGCTCTGTAATGAGTGTAATGAGTTCCACGTGATTTAATCTATTTTCCCTCTACTGACGCCGAGCTGGGAGCTAGTCACACCTGACTGAACATCCAAAACTGGTCCTATTTATTTTGTTCTGTCTCTGATTACTTCTGGAACAAATTTTGTTAAAAAAGCCACCAATTGCAGGCCAGTTAGCTCAGATGGTTAGAGCATGGTGCTAATAACGCCAAGGTCATGGGTTCAACCCCCATACCGGCCAATGATAGTAATTTAACAAATCAGGATGTCTGCAGTGTCCTTCTACTGCTCATATGCAAAGCGAGTGCTCTACAATTTCAGCTTTCTCCCCTCCACCGACACCACCAAGCTGGGAGTGGGAGGTGGTCACACTCCTGACTGTACTCAAAACGTTCCACCTTTGGTTGTTCTCCTGGATTAATTCTGAAGAAATTTTGTTAGCGGTGCTAACAACGCCAAGGTGTTGAGTTTGATTCTGGTACTTCAGCCAGTGATAGCTCTGTAATGAGTCACTGTTGCAAGATGGCAGGTAGTTCCACGTGATTTAAATCTTATTTTCCTCACGACGCTGGGAGCTAGTCAGCACCTGACTGAACACCAAAACTGGTCCTATTTATTTTGTTCTGTCTCTGATTACTTCTGGAACAAATTTTGTTAAAAAAGCCACCAATTGCAGGCCAGTTAGCTCAGATGGTTAGAGCATGGTGCTAATAACGCCAAGGTCATGGGTTCAACCCCCATACAGGCCAATGTGTTGAGTTTGATTCTGGTACTAGCCAGTGATAGCTCTGTAATGAGTCGACTGTTGCAAGATGGCAGGTAGCTCCATGTGACCACGTGGCCTAATGGACAAGGCGTCTGACTTCGGATCAGAAGATTGAGGGTTCGAGTCCCTTCGTGGTTGAAGACTCCGACCCGATTTGAGAACAAATGGTGCTAGTTTCCTACTCACACCTGACTCAACATCAAAAACTGGTCCAATTTTGTTTGTTCTCTCCCAGATTAATTCTGGAACAAATTTTGTTAAAATAAAATCCACAAAAGCAC